>CATIWK010115726.1:0-41496 GCA_949634005.1 Mallotus japonicus
TTTTTAAACACAGAACCATCATATAATGCTTCCACCCAAGCATGCAAACGGATCCATCCTCAAGTATCAAAGATTTACCCCAAAAAATAACATATCAAACAACAATCAAATAGATGAACTACAAAAATGATACAAAATAAATAGATCACAATAAGCATGCATGCATGCAAAAGGATAGCAAAAAAAATTAAAACACTACTACCTTTTTTGAATAATCGCCTACAAGTCAATTACAAATCAATTAATAGGTTTTTTTGAGTCACTATGTATTTGTTATATAGAAGAAAAGAGACTAAAGAAGTTACTGGAGCATTTTGAATTAACTGTAAAAAGCAAGTGATGGTGAGAGGTGAGGCATAAGGGATTGGATTAGGGATTTAGGGTTACAAGATTAGGGATTTTAGGAATTAGGGTTACAGGATGAAGAAGGCTCATGAGACTACGAGAGAGAAGAGAGAAGAGGCAAAGGCAGCGAAAGGTGAGGGTTAGGTTAGAAATGAGATTTAAGGTTAGTTTGGTTTGTATTTATAGGTAGGTTTTTTTAAACAAACAACATCGTTTTGTATTTAATATATATATATATATTTCTTTTATTTTTTATATATAAATTCGAAAATTCGGTCTGTTATTCAATCCAAACCAAACTGACTACCGAAATCCTGAACTCACCCTATCTTACAACCGAACCGCCACCTAAAAGAAATATATATATATGTATATATTTCTTTTATTTTTTATATATAAATTCGGAAATTCGGTCGGTTATTCAGTCCAAATCGAACTGACTACCGAAATCCTGAACTCACCCCATCTTACAACCGAACTGCCACCTAAAAATTTTGGCAACCGATCCGAACCTATACTTTGATTCGGTTTCAGCCGGAATTCAGTCCTCGGTCGGAAATTGACCACCCCTAATTTTGGTGGTCATATTCTTTTTACAAAAACTCTTTATTTTTATATTAATAAAGTATTTTCGATTGATGAGTGGTAGCTCAATTGCTTACTCATCATATATGGAACTCATTTTTTACTCCATAGACAAATATGTCATTTGCGGCATATACAAACATCTAATTATTAAAAATACCCCTAAATTTCCTTAATTATTCTTTTATATGAAAATATTCTAAATTCCTCCATTAATAAAAATCATAACTTTTAATAACAAAAAAATAAAATAATTAAAGTTCTAATAAGCAAATAATTAAAAAAATAAAATCAATAAAACAAATCCAACAAACAAAAGCCAACTTAATTAAATAATTTTTCAAGGTAACAAAACAAAAAAGAAAAAAAAATCTTAAATCCATCAGAATGCACATGAATCCAATATATATAAAATAAATCAAGTAACTAAATTAACAAGAATCGAGCACTATCCGAATCTTTGTCATGGTGGAGACACTTTATCCTATTGATGTTGTTGCTGCTAATTGTGAATGCATGTTCATCACATCAATAACAAATAAATCAAACACTAAAAATGAACAACATTGATTTGGAAGCACTTGCAGCCATAATGAATAGCCTCGGACATTCTAGGCATGAACTTTTCAACGAAACAAACAAGAAAAAATGAAAAAAGACAAAATAAAAAACTAAAAAAACCTCGATCTTTGGTCTCACAGCTCTCCCACCAGAACACCCCACTTAGTCTCTCTCACACCTAGTCTATTTTCACACAGCTCTGCCACCAACGCCAACTCTATAGCCTCAAGCAACATTCTTGGTGAAGTGCCATCTTCATCGCTGCTAGTGAAACAGTTAAGACGAAGGATCTCTGGACTAAAATGGGGTAACATCACCATTATTGTTAGGGAGACGATTATAGGTAAAGGGTTGTGGAAGAGATAGGTGAGTTTCTTGGGATTGCAAGATCGATCCAAGAGAAAAGTGGCTACCTGATTGGTGTGGAATCAAAGTTAAGGAGACCTATTGGGGCGACTGGAGCTGGGGTTGGTAGCTAGAATGCTTACTAGACTTCTCAACTTCATTCTCATACCTTGATTTGGACTTGTCTGCCTCCATCATAATTACAAAATTGAGCCTACAAATCTATATATGGTCACCTGATGAAGAAGAAATTTAGCTAACTGAGTAAACAAAAAAAATCAAACTAATAGAAACAATTAAATGCACACATTTGAATAATATTATGACCCTTAATTCTCAACATTAGATGACTTAATGCTTGCTAAATGCCAAAAAAAATCTATTGAGACTACATATAATTAATAGTAGATGAGCAACAACCAATAAATACATATACATAGATAAAAAAAATAAATTATTTAACAAGAAGATTGAAGTTATAGCTTCAAAAGGTTAACAATCCCCAACTTTTGCAACTTTGTTCAAGGATTTAGTAGCCTAAAGGCAACAATAAGCTAAAAACTAATGTAGTTATTTGAGAATAGCACAAGATTTTTAATTTACCATATTCAATTTGAATGAATTAAATTAAAAAGAAGGGCAACATTTGATTGAAGAAGAAGAAGATTAGCGGCGGTTGTAATTTTTTTTATAGAGTTCTTTTGGTTTGTGATAGTTAGGAAGTGAATAGACATCCCATATTGGTTTTTTCATTAAATAAAATATTTTTTTCCTATTCAGTTAATAAATTAAGGACAATTTTATCATTTTTTTAATTCTTGTGAATATGTGGCATGCAACTTAGTAAATAATGGGTCTCATATAAGCTGGTAAGGCATTTAGACCACCTCTTACAATTAAGAACCACTAAAATCAAATAAAAATAAAGAGTTCAAACACTCAGTTACAAAAAAATATATATATATGACCACCAAAACAACAAAATTGAAAAGTCCACACACCATTTGCACAATTTATCCTTTAAAAACTAAAAATATTGGCTATCGATTGTCCAAAAAGAGAAAATTTGTTGAACACAAAGTAAGTTTCATCTTCTGTTGAACTATGGAAGTGGCGAAATCCATTTGAAGAAATCCTCATTTTGAAGGATAGTATAATTCGAACAAAATATTGAATTTCGAGTAAATCGAATAAAAAACTCTCTTAATTATTGGGCTAACTGAAACAAGGGTCCTCAATAAAAATTTTGATATTGTTATTTTTGTTAATAAAGATTTCTCGAATCTTGATAAAACTCACAAAAAAGGTAGCATCATTATAGCCAAAATACTAAAAAATTCTACCAAATTATTAAAAATAAAAGAACTTAAGCTGAAAATGAATACTGAAATACAATAAATAAAAATTGGTATGACTGCCGCCCAAATTGATGAGATGGCAACCTCATCTTTTAATTTTATTGAGCAACGCTCTCCCCTATTGAGAGAAAAAGATGAAACTCCAAGAGATAAAGAGGCAAGATTATGCATTGTTCATGCGTCATCTTTATAACTCATTCAACCGAGTAAATCAAGGGAACTTTTTATACCTAATAGGATAAATTGCATAAATAGTGTGTGAACTTTTAAATTTTTATTATTTTGATGGACAAACTTTTTTTTCTGCGATTAAATTTTTTAACTCATTATTTTTATATCAAAGTAGTGTGTTGACCTTTGCATGATCAATCTCTAATTGCCCTTGATTTTGACTTTAACAATAAATTTTAATTTACTAATATGTGTGTTTAAGTGTGCATTTAAATTAGGATCAAAGCCATAATCAATGAGCAACAAATTGAAGTTAAAACAAAACCTTTTGGGAGTCATAAGACTCCTTGCAATCTTAGACACGGTTGTGAGCATCATCCTTACGATCATGAGCATTCCAATCACAATCTCGAACAAGTAAAATCCAAGTGAAGAAAAGTGGTTGTGCCACTCACAGTCCTGGTCACGGTTGTAAGCAAGAGCGTGAGTGTTACTGCTTTAACTTGGCAACTCTTGTAATAGCTATTTCAAAGCTCCAAAGGCTATGAAATTGGAGGTCATGATTGTGACACCCCCCTGAAGACCGTGAGGGTTATTTTTCTTGCAAAAAGTGAAAGAAATATTAAATGAAGATGGAGAAGTGTTGAGGATGAAAATCAAAGCCCCAACGGCTATATTCTGGCCCCTCCATTATAAATACAAACTCAAGACATCATTTGAATAGTTAGAGATTTGGTAGAGCAAAATTATTATGTAAAAGTCATTGAGCTAAATTTATTTCTTTCACAAATTTTCTTTATACATTTTTTGTTTGTAAATAGACTCTTGTTAAGTTTGTATGTACCTTTCTTATGATAAAGTTAGAATTCTTTCTACTTATTCTTTGGGGTTGAAGAAGTGGGCAGTGAGGTTATTTTTTTTTGGGTTATTATTGATCCATTGAAAAACAACTTCTTGTACAAGTTTTGAATTAGCCTTGAAAACTTGAAATATTTAAGTGTGAGCTTTGAAAACAATTAGGTATAGGTTTAAGTGTGAGTCTAAAAAACACTTGGTGAAAAAGTTATGAGTGAACCTTGAAAACTCGAGTTGTAAAGGTTTGAATTGAACTTTCAAAAACTCTTATGTAATTAATCTAAATTTGAAGTTTTAAAGGTTTAAGATGAGCCTTGAAAAACTCTTGTGTAATTAGCTTAAATTAATAGATTGAAATGAATGGTTTAAAAATCCTAACTTGGGGGTAAATTAAGTGGGAGATGTATGATTGGTTGAAAATCCAAACTCCCTAAAATCATTTATGTTCTTGTGCTTGATCTTATTTTTCTTATTCTTATTTATATTATTATTCTTATTCATATTTATTCTTCCTAAATTACCCTTTATTTTCTCTTTAATTTTCAATCTTTTCTCTAAACTTAATTAGCTCTATTCACCCCCTTTAGGGCTCCAACAAAAATATATCCTTTTGTTTTCTCTTTAATTTTCAATTTTCTCTCTAAACTTTAATTAGCCCAATTCACCATCTATAAGACTCCAACAAAAATATATCATTTTATTTTCTCTAAACTTCAATTAACCCTTTCACCCCTTCTAGGACTCCAAAAAAAGTATATTTGTATATTTTTTTTAATTGAAAAAGAGAGACAATAATAACTATTAACCTATAAATCTTTTAAAAATAAACTATACCACTAAACTACTCAACCTTTCTATATATTTGAACAATTGTTCTAATACAAAACAAAATGTGTAAATTTATGGTGGAATATACAATTTCACCCCTAAACTTTACTCAATTATTCTATATCATCTCTCGACTTTCATTTTGTTCATTTTCAAATCTTAACTTCTATTTTTCACCTATTTAGCCTACATAACTTATATTTATCACCAATTTCACTTATTAACTTCTATTATTCACCTATTCAAACTCAGCGCGAGTTAAATACATGCGTTTATTTGATGTGTAAGAAGGGTTAAATAGGTGAAAAATAAAAGTTAAACGGTAAAATTGAATAAAATGAAAGTCGAGAGATAATATAAAATAATTGAATAAAGTTTATGGGTGAAATTGTATATTTGGCCGTAAATTTATTATATCTAAGTTTATTTCAGGTTGATTGCTCAATAGTATTCTAATGGCTAGTGTTTTCTTTTGGGCTCAGCCCTTTTAAAGCAGATGCTTTTTTTGAGATCTCATGCTAGCTTTCTATCTAATGGTTAAACCGTTAGAGAATGTTTTTTGATGGAAGCTTTTTGAGATTTATAGGCTTTTTTATCGGTCTATTGGGTCAGTATATGTTTGGTTGGACTCTTTTAGCCTATGAGCTCTATGCATCTTAAATAAGACTAAAATGGAATTTCAAATATATATATTATATATAGTTGAAAATTGTTTTGTTGAAGGAAAAATAGTGCGTTAAGAAAGGTGCTTGTTAAGAGAATGTCCAACCATTATTACGTGTTAAAGAGCGTTGGACCATGATAGCAATTTCTTTGAAGTTTTGCAAATTAATGAATTCGGCATAAATTTCAAGAGCTAAATGATAAGCCAGCATATAAGACAATGGTAGAATATGTGAAGGAAATGAAAGCTAGGCAAGCAACCAACAATTGAAAACGACTTGGAAAAAACTTTATGATTTAAGTCCACATCAACCAAACACAATAATTCAATTAGATATTTACTATAATTCAAATATATGATCTAAGCAATGACCAATAACATGTGTTAATGGCCATCGATAGTGGATATTTATATTAATATTTTATGTTTATTATTGAGTTAAATATTATAATTTTTTTATTTAAAATAAATATTTAAAATTTATTATACTTCAATTAATTTAGTTCAATTCAAACAAATCGAACGCAAACAGGATAAAATACTCCTCGTTTAGCTAATTTTTTAGACGGGGACTGCTATTTGTTAGCTAATTTAAAATATTATAATTAATTAATATTGTTAATTATGATGTAAGAAAAAATTTTCCACTCATGATGCCCAAAGAGTGCACGCTCTAAGAATCGTCTGTTTTGTTGTGTAGCATATCAAGGCGCATGGACCCACTAATCTCAATACGTGTCAAGATCGTAGTAGCGATTAAAACATCAGTATATTCAACCAACGATAAGATATTATTTATACAATTAACAACGATTGGGATCACTCGTTTAATCGTATAAATTAGTTATCAAATTTCTGCTTCTTCTTCTTATTCCACTGTACTCTCCACACATTTCTCATCAACAATGGATCGTTTTTTCTTCGTTTCTTTCATCGTTTTCGCCTTCTTATCATCTACTCTCGTGTCTTCTGTAAATCCTGATGAGCTCGATGATCCTTTGATTCGGCAAGTAGTGCCGGAGGCGGAGGAAGATCACCACCTCCTCAGCGCTGAGCATCATTTCACTGCTTTCAAGGCTAAATTCGGGAAAAACTATGCTAATCAGGAGGAACATGACCACCGATTCAAAGTCTTCAAAGCTAATCTCCGACGAGCGCGAAAGCACCAGCTGATGGATCCTACGGCGGTACATGGAGTTACAAAGTTCTCAGACTTGACGCCACGTGAGTTTCGCCGTCAGTATCTTGGCTTGAAGAAGCTCCGTCTTCCGGCTGATGCTCACCAGGCGCCGATTCTCCCGACCGACGGTATTCCTGAAGATTTTGACTGGCGTGATCACGGTGCCGTTACGAACGTTAAAGACCAGGTATGTTTCTGTGATTACTAACAGCAAACTATCGGAACAGGAGTAACAAAGACAGTTGCTAAATTTTATATTAGCCTTTAGCGACGAAATTTTCTTTCGTCGATAAATATCCTTGAATCGGCGACAAAAATGACAAATTATCGCTTTTCTTTTTCCCCGCAGTACTGTACTTATTTTATCGCGCCGTCTAGATTTAATAACGGTAATTTTTGGGTATGTATGTACAGGGGTCATGTGGATCGTGCTGGTCGTTTAGTGCCGCTGGTGCTCTAGAAGGAGCTCACTTTTTAGAGACGGGAGAGCTAGTGAGCTTGAGCGAACAGCAGCTTGTGGACTGTGACCATGAGGTTTGAGAATTCTCTTCTCCTGTAAAAACTCAAAATAACATCGCCAATTAATGATTTTCATATCACTATCTACCTTTATACAACGGTGGCATTTGGTAGAGACGTGGAGTTGACTATTATTTATCTGTTGTGAGGATCTTTGATCTTCATCTATATGTATTATCAATGTTGTAAATTTTGCAGTGCGATCCAGAAGAATACGGCGCATGTGATTCAGGCTGTAATGGTGGGTTGATGACCAATGCCTTTGAGTACACTCTCAAGGCTGGTGGACTAGAGCGAGAGGAGGACTATCCTTATACTGGGACAGATCGCGGGCCTTGCAAGTTTGACAGTACAAAAATTGCTGCATCTGTTAATAATTTCAGTGTAGTTTCCATTGATGAAGATCAAATTGCTGCAAATTTGGTGAAGAATGGTCCACTTGCAGGTATTTTCCATATGTTTCCATCTCATGTACTACTTGCATGGTTGCGTTCACATATTCTCAAAGAGTTGCGATTAATTGTACTTATATGAGCTTGGCTTTTTGCTCCTTTTGTATGGTGCAGTGGGTATCAATGCAGTTTTTATGCAAACTTACGTAGGAGGAGTTTCTTGTCCATACATTTGCTCAAAGCGTCAGGATCATGGAGTGGTTCTGGTGGGTTATGGATCTGCAGGTTATGCTCCTATCCGGTTTAAGGATAAGCCCTTCTGGATTATCAAGAATTCATGGGGAGAAAATTGGGGGGAGAATGGATATTACAGAATTTGCAGGGGTCGCAATATATGTGGAATGGACGCCATGGTGTCAACTGTTGCTGCTATGCACACCACCGCTCAATGTTAGACCACATTTGCATTAGAGTTTCTGTAAAATATTGTGATGTGTGTTGTTGTTATGTGTTATTTTCTTAGGAATGTGTAAGCTCCTAGGAATAAGCTTGCGCATTAATTGTTATGATCTAGGCGTTATTTGTAATTTCATACCAGGATTGTCTATTTAAGGTTTGTATACGCTTATGATTACCAACAATATTAATCTTCTTAATATGTGTCTACTGTTACTATTTGGCTTAAGCCTCTAGGAAGCTTTTTAGATAAATTCGTACAAATTTTCAGATCGATTTAGGTTATGGCTAACCTCTCGGAAGCAGCCAGCCGACCAGGGCACATCCATTTTGTCTAAGATGGTTACCTTAAGTCATACGATTACTGAGCTTCTTTTTTACTCGCGATGAATTCAAAATCTTGGCATTTTAAGTGCCAAGCAATCCTATTACCACGTCATTACTAATCCAAGAATCAAAACACTTGCATGTACCCGTCTATTAACATCTCAACAACTAAACTGAGAAGATATGAAACCATTTTGCGCATTCCTCCATTAAGAAAGAGATCTATTCAAATCCGGTTGCTACAGAATTGGTCTACGCTTGAGCAAGGAAAACTGCTGCCACAACAAGAATTGGCCAAAGGTTTATGGAAACGCTAAAATTGTATAAAATGAATATGTTATATTCTACACCAGGTGAAAGAAACTGGCGAAGTTTCCGGTTCAGACAGGTTATCGTATAGGATCACACTGTAGATGGACTTTTTATGCTTTTACTAAACAATATTGCACAACAAGATGTATTACCCTAAGAATCCCCAATCAATCAGTATGCTGAATAAAAAATGGCAATTCTAGAAGACTCTGTGTGTAGACCAAAATTTCAGATACTGCAGCTGCTGATTGGCATGCCGATAAAACTAGCATCAATATACATTTTCTAGTTCCTCTTTCAATTCAAGACCCAATGTACAAGAAATTGGCTGCCTGACCTGCAATGTTCTGAAATAACAGAAGTCACAAAGACAATGCAACAGGAGGCGTGGTATTCCAATAGGCTTTTCTTCCAGACTTGCCAGGAGCTAATCCATTAACTTCTCTATACCCTTCGGCTTTCAGTCCATATTAAAGAATCATAAGTTTCCTATACCTCAATTCTATATATAAATGATCAAAGTCTGTTTCCTTACTTTTAACCTTTGTCCATGCTCTCCAATAATGGATTATTCATCCTCATTCCCAAGTAAAACAAATGAAAAAGGGTGGAATTTGTACCCATCTCCTTCATAAAACTTGTTCTGGAACTCTACCCAGTGAAGCCGCAAGGCATGTAGGAATGCACTTAGGGTTTCCATCACAAGAAGCACACCCACAGTTGCACATACAAAAACAACTATGCCAATGATAAGAATAATGATATTATTGAACCTGCAGTCATTAACAGCACATTTTTTTGTAAAGCAATTCAGTTCAATTTCTCAAATACAGACAAAACATAGACAAATGAACTTACCCCCAGGCTAGAAGTAGAACCTTGTCATAAAATACACTTGATAACTCTGAATGCGCCAAACTGAAATCACCAAAAACAGTCAAATAGGAACTTCTTGTAATTTAATAACATAAAAACATGCTTATTTTGCACAAGAAAGATGCATCCTGAAAGCCTCTAAAGATGTAATCGCAACCATCCAATCAACTTAGGTTCCAGAATTCACCACAATATTATCTTAATAGATAATTTTCTAAAGGCCTCTAGAGAAAATATCTTAACCATATATGCAACATGATTTCCACTATTTCTCATATTCAATGGATATTCTCTAATTGCATGACAATTCCATTCTGTGATAGGGAAAAGTGCAGGAAAACGGAGCAGCAAACTAACACTTATTCTTGAATTAACACAGTTAGAGTTGGAAACATTAGACAAGATACTGTCAATCCAGTTCACAAGGGGCTAAAGTGTATGTAACAGTTAATTGACCAAACTTTCACTTACCAAAAAATGTAATTCTAAAATTATAATATAAATGGCTGTACTTTTAGTTTCAGGTTATTTCATATCCTACACATGACAATGAGTTCTTACATCCTCAGTAGTCAGTACTACAGATAATAAGCAATTATGTCCTAATCATGAGCCATAATGCTTTAACTAAAGGTGCCATTCAGCTTTAACAACATAGGAAGTAGTAAAAAATCAACCTGAGTGCCCATAAACGCAGATAAGAAGCTGTATTAGATACTGCTCCAAGCACAAACTCTATTGTATGTATAAGTTGGTGAACGAAGACCTCACTGAACTCAAATTGCTCATGCTTATGAGAATCCGAATGGGCCTCTATTTCAAGAGGATATTCGGTACTGTCAAGCAGTGCATAAGATTGACCTTGGTGCCTCTGACACATGGCAATTACAAATTCAAGAAGTTAGCAAAATCTGGACACATTTTGAGACATAAACCGTTTAAAAATATAGAGGTTAACAAAAACTTTCGGAAATGGATAATACAACTAAAACATGTAATTGACATTTTTAGCATACTTCCTCATGTTGCTTCTTCAAGAGAAAAGGCTTTGGAAACAGCATCCATGGCACAGCAACTAGGGCCAGCAATAATAACAAAATCTGGCCAGAAGATATGGGATATGTTAATGACCAGTATCTATTTCTTAATACAGGAAGGAATTCTTATCCACAATCAGTCATAGATATTAAACCTGAAGAAATTTCTGACCAGCAAAAAGCTGATTGTCGCCCAGATCATCAGTAGGACTCAAAAACATGTATATCATCACATGGTAAAGATCAGCTTGTGAGCCGGTGCACCATTTCACAATTATAAGGAGTGAAAGGTAGCCAAACAAGCTGTTCAAGAAAATCATCTGTGGGATAAATTGGTACCTGAGACAATGCAAACGTTGAAGGTAAATTATCTGACCATACAGCAAAATATATTCTTCACATTTCGAAGTTAAAACGACTAATAGAAAAATAAACAAGTAATGAAAATCTAATCATCTAAAATACATGCCCCCTATGCGGTCCAGCTTCCTTTTCAGCAAAATTAAAAATGACAGAGCAATTAAGGATGCATGAATATATGTGATCAGTTTCCTCAAAAAGTAGAGTAGCCGCTGTTGAAAGATTGAAAGAAAAAATATCAAGTATGCGACCACCATTTCACTAACTATCTGCACAAACTGCATTTTGTAGACAACCGCACGACAGCAAGCACCAAAAAAATTAACGTATCTCACCAGACATTTAGGTTATCTCCAAAGAACTTTGCATTGAAGTAGCTCATCATAATCCCAAGATTCATTTGGGCCACTCCTAATAGAATTGACATCTTCATCTTTAATGAATTAAGAAAAGGTAACTCACTCCGAGTACCATGCCACTTGGGATCCACACCAAATGGATAAGTGGCGTGCACCTTAATTAGACCAGCTGTGGAAGCATCCCTGCTATGCAAATTCAGTCTAGATAGTTTACAAAGGAAAATGGGTCATGGGCATATAAATCAAGGTTATTGCACTGGCTTATTACCTGCATGATGGGTCACGGCAGGCATATGCAGAGGGACCAAATAACTCAAATGGGACTGAAAAAAATTCATTGTATATCAATCCAGTGTAGATTGAAAAAATTGCCATCATCATAATAACATAACGACCACCAAATGTCATTTCCATAATGTCTCCAAGCTTCTGTTATTTACAATATCAGTCAGCTGAAGCACACAGATATTAAGAGGAAAAAAGCCCTTGCTATGATCTAACAACAAGGGAAAAACAATTACCTGATTGGACAATTTCTTTTCCCTAGTAATGAAGTATAATGTTGCCAACAGCAAGCAAATGCCATGGCCCCAATCACCAAACATCACAGCAAAAAGGAAGGGGAATGTGATTATTGTATATACACCAGGATTTGCTTCCTGGTACTTGGCAACCCTGGAACACATTTTTAGTGGTTAACATTATTAGAAGATGATTTCATTTAGCTAATGACAAATAAACTAGTCCAATTTCAACTTTATTCTCTCATGCAGGAAAGATGGACAACAGAAAACCCATTCCAACACAAGTTTAAAAATTATGAACAGCTTGATTAATGAATTTGGTTGGACAGACACAATGCAGCTACAGAGAATGAATTCAAAAAAATTTTGTTGTTACTCAGTTTACACTAAGAAGCCAATGCATGCCTACTACAAATAGGCCATGTAAATAACCACCATAGCTTTTCTTATGTAAAGAAGGTTGGCTACTTGTACAATTGTCCTTTACTACCATGGTTCCTAGTTCCTGTCTCTATGGGAACATATGTACAACTTGAATAAAATGTAAATCCTTTGAATGACAATTTATAGCTGGTTACTGACAAGCCTTATATTGTACATACTGTCTATGTATCAAGAACTTTCTGCAAAATGATTTGTTCAATGCGTCATTGAATTATTATCAGAAACACCAAATTAGGAACTTCAAATATAATGTGTGTAATGTAAAACATTTACCCATATGCATCTACAATTTCTTGAAAGGCAGAAGTAAATTTGTTAGTGCGAAAAAAGGTAGGTGGTGATTCCTTTGCTTGCAAAACCTGGAATATCGATCCAATCTGTGAGTTGCTGTCTGTAGTTGCTCGCCGCAATGTGCTTTGAACCTGCCAAGAAACAAGCATAAGACAAACAGATAGTCACTCAACCATACATCATAGTGGATTACACTTCCTGCAAGATCTAACAAATTATGCAGTATACAAATCAAAAGAACACACCTGGTCTGTAGCAAAAACAGGACACCAACCTTCAGCAACAAGACACTTCTTTGTCACATCCATGCTAAGCATGTTTAGAGTATGGTAAATAGACTTTTCCTTCTTCACCTAAATAAGTTGAAGAAAGCAGAACTTGTTAAATTGACATATGAAATATTTAACTCAACATTATGCCTACAACACAACTTCACAAAAGATGAATCCTCATAAAGACATACATAAATACTTCTAGAGTGCACAAAAATTTGAAGAATGAATATACGAAAGTTTCAGATGTATTAAATAAATAAAATAACACAAACTAACCAGAAGATTCCACTGCTCAAATTCAAAGGCAATTGTCTGTAACAAATTGCTCCGATGAGCCAAACCAACATCTATGGTAGTCTTCAACTCTGCAAGTCTTCCAGACACCTATAAATGAGTAAATTAACAAATTCATATCAGAAAGTGAACCACTAACAACTAAGCAATCAAAAGAACTCTCCATTCCACAGAGTTTTCCCATTGATGCAGCATGTACTTCTGAAGTTGAAAACTTTTGTTATTTTATAGGTACCATGGCCCAAATGGCAGAGGGGGATAAAAATTTGCAATAAAACTTGGATACAGCTTCAGTGAATTTCAGATTTACTGAGTATTAATAAGATTAAATAAAAAGGGAAAAGATCGTGGTCATAGAAAAGCCACTTGGACAAACATATATTAATTAATAGAAAACACAATCTCCAAACAAAAATTTTATCACTGCATCATCAAGACCAAGTCTCTGATTCTGAAGGAACAAGAGTTATGCTGCTCAAAATAAGGCAAGGAAGTTTACCTCTGTTATCATTTGATATTGTTGGCTTAGGTCCTCCATGAATGGATAACGGTTTGCTCCAAAAGCATCACATATTTTGAGAATTTTGTTCTTTGCTCTTTCGCCGGAAAAGAAAGCAACAAATACGTTTTTCTCAACCTGCAAATTGATCCTTTATAAGTTTTCTAACGAAAGATCACATTTCCAACTGTAATTAATATATAGATCAAGTAACTGGCAGGCATTCACCTTTTCTCCAGATACAGGATCAACAACTGAATTTTCAACAACAGATTGCTTCAAAAAAACATTGCCTCTAGTTGCACGGAACAGAATCCTTTCAAAAGCCATTGACTTTTCTCTGGATACAAGGCCACTGACAAAGCCTAAATTAACTTGCTTTGAAGGATCTGTTACCATCTCCTACAGAAAATAAATTGCTAAGCATCATTTTCCAGAAATAGCAAAATTTCAGCTGCTTTATAATTTTTTTAAAAAAAAGGCGGTTAAGAGGCTATACTTGCTCTAGCAATAGAGGACTATCAATGGATCCTTCACCACCATTATGTACTTCAAGCTCCCTTTGCGGAACTTCAGCAGTTCTTTGAGCTGAACTGAAAAGCTCACCAGACTGAAATGAGAAGAGATCAAAAAATTGTAACAGCTATATACCAGAAGGTTTCTCCTGAAACGCAAGAGGCACGAGCAACAAAGGCATACCTTCTGCAGAACAAGCTTATATTCTAGTAGCTCATTGTATGTATGCTCTAGCTTTTCATTATTGGAGTTTATCTCTAACAGCTCAGCTTCGAGTTCGCCAAGTTTAGCCTAACCAGACCAAGAATGGATTCACCTCAACATATATAATAGCAACTTTCCAAGAAAACAGAGCCGAAGAATTGATAGTACCTCCAAATTGTCCAAATCAATATCATGACTTCTAGCAGACCTTGTTGCTGGCAACAAGCCAGTCTTTGTCACTTGTTCCTTAAAGAATCGTAGCTTGCGCGCCATTTCTGCACATCTCTTAATCTACATGCAAAATAAAACACATAATTAAACACATTTCATGTAAATCATGAATGAAAATTAGTAGCATCAGGCAATGTTAATAATAATCGCAATATACAGGCTAAATTCACATAACATCGGAGAATTAATTCCAATTTTTGCAAATTGAAGAGCAAATCTAAGAACGCACCTGAGCAGCATATGTCCGCTGGAATGTACTCTTTTCAGCGTTGAGCTGAGACATAGCAAGACGTGTAAAAATCAAAGATCAAAATGCGCTCGCAAGATCAACTTAGGATCCAAGTGAAATTGAATTAATCAATATATAATAAATAAGGAAAAAAAAAATCATTGGAGAGACTACATTGGAATCGGAAACAGAATTTTTTGAAAAAAAAAAAAATGCTCACCTCTTTGAATTGGAAGAGGCCAAGGTCACCGAGATATGAGATTGAGCGATGAGCTGCTTCGATAGGAATAATCAGTTGAACCAATTGCATTGGCTCTGACCGTAGCAGATCCATCGTGATTTTTTATAAGCTTCTTGTAGATCGATGGACTCGACAAAAATGCGTGAATTTTTACAGAGAGAACTCACCGGACGATGAATTCTCGGACACCGACGAGTACTAGTCCAATTCGGTGTTTTATGGTGGTTACGTTATGTTATGTGTACGTTAAGCATACCAACCCGTCGCTCTCTGGCTCGTAAAATGGAATTTTCTAAATTCAATGGACGGCGTCGTTTTTTTGACAGTTTGATGTACGCGGAATGGACTTGAGTTGACTTGGCGGTGAAGCTCCTCTTCCCGCACCGTTTCGGCTGAAGTTTGAGTTCGGTTTTTTCCGCTTGTTCTTGGGCCTTACCTGGGAAGCTGGGCTTGTATTCGTTTCTGTTCCTATATAATGCGGTTGCAATTTCCGTGCATAACAGAACAAAATTCTCTTAGGAATAAATGTTGATGATATTAATGTAAATCAAATCCCTTAAGTTAAAGTTTAAAAAAAAAATCATTCTAAAAAGTGGTCTAACGGTATTTTTAAAAAAATATTATAAAATATAAAATTTTTTATCAATATTTAAATTATTGAACTTTTTATTAATTAAAAATATAAATTTTTAATTTTATCTTAGCTTCTTATTAATTAAAAATATAATTTCCTATGTTCATGTTATACAGTTTTCAATACTTAAATTGTCTAATCTTTCTATTAATTAAAATCTTATATTTTCTTATAAAAAATTCATGTAATAATCAAAAAATTTTCAGTTGGTTGCAGTACTAAATTGGTGAAAGAAATCGTATAAAAGTATCACAATAAAAATTAAAAAAAAAAAAAAGAACCTCGAAAATTAAAATTGCAAAACTGCGATGTAATTTTTGAATATTTATTCCCAAGAGTAATGCAATTTAACTCGAGAATATATAGGAACTCGTACCCTTCATATACTAATAATTAGAATCACATTAGGGGGCCATTAGTGGCCACTGCCCCCATAGTAAATTATATTTTAATATATATATTCAATTAGAATTTCTCAAAATTTATATATATAATTTTTTATTTAATAAAAAAATTTATATTCTTACATTATATATCTTTATGTTGTTCCTATTTTCGTTTGAAATATATATAGTACAATTGATTCTGAAATGAAAACAACTAAAAACATTTTACAGCACTATAAAATGAGTAATTAAGAAGAGGGTCCAGGTAGCTTATTAGTTACCTAGGTAGAACCCTAGAATTGCAGGAGGTGAATTAAGCTTGTGGCAATTTTGGTTTCCTTTGAATTCATTAAAGTAAGAGAGATGCAGAAAGTAGATAAACACTAAACTAATGAAAATTCTTTAACATATTGTCAGTATAGGCAAATAAGCAGCAGAACCTACCATATGTGTATCAATCAGTCAACCTTCACTCTTCGTTTCAACAAGACACAGACACAATAATTGCTGTCAAATTTTATATTTCACTATGCATTAAGGATTTGATCTACTTTTCAGTACCAGTGTCAGTTTTAATAGATAATGCCTCAACTTTTGACACTGTAGAAAATTAATAATACACTAATTAACCAAAGACAGCCAGGCCATGCATGCAATACATATATCGAGCTGCTGGGTTTTTGCTACAAAAGCTGTGGAAATGGAGCTGGTAAATATATGGACCACATGCAAATATATACATGTAGCTCAAAGCCAAGAAGAAGATATAAACAGTGGGGTTTTGTAATACGCATGCTCTTGTTGGCCCCCCTACTCGTGCTAAACATTCCATAACCTACACTGCCCTATATATGCGTAAAAAGCCCTAGATCTTCTTCTGTTTATATAGCTTGGCCAACAGTGGAGAAAAATGAATAAAGATTAAACAGTATGTAAATCTAGCGTTTCAACAAATTATCTAAAACAATAGTATTTCAGAACCAATCTTGCATGCTCAATTTCGTTCTTTTTTTTTTATTCTATCCAAAATACAAGTTTGAGCCTCAGGCTTATTAGCTGTGTATAGTGAAGATGCGCGCTTCTAGCCTTTGAATTCCCCAAGATCTGGCTCAACAAATATGTATGATGTGGAATTATTTATATTGATGTTAAATTCTCTTAATTATATGAAAAGCAAAAGTTTCAAATCATAATATGAAGTTAATCAATATATAGTCAGTGATGTTTGACTTAGTGACCAAACTCTTGAGGCATTATATAGGTTCTACCTTACTTTATAATGATAAATATATATATATATATATAATCAAATCTATTATTTCTTAGGAATAAATTTTATATTGGTTCATAATAATATTAGAGAAACAAAATAGAAAAATACGTATTTGGATAAATTTTAGATAGTGAATTTCAAATTATAAATTGAGTTAGATTGAAATAATAATTATGCACTTTTATCGAAAAGCACATTCAAACACAAATCCAAATGTGTTTTTTTTTTTCTTTATGAGTAAATTAAGCTATAATCTACAGAAATGGAAAAAGTTTTTAATCACTAACTTATCCGAAATAACAATACAAAAGAACAACAATTGATGGTTTTATTTACACGTTTGAATTTTTTAGGGCAGTTGGCCTTCCCTATACTACAAAGTCGATTCCATGTTGATGCAGACAGGACAGGAGTACAATAATTCTTCAGTTTCTTCGGCTCCAATTTTCTAAGATGCATCCATGCTATCATGCCATTCAAACAACCACGTAAAGACCAATCTAACCAAATCAATTTTTTTTTTCTTTTAGAACGAGATTGTGGCTACAAATTTCACAGCCGTGTACCAAATTCTAATAGCCCTAAATTAAAGCTCATCGGTCACAAGATCAAAGCTTTTGTTTTTTAGTTATTTTTTCATAACTTTAACTTCCCTTTTTGAGTTAGATATCCCTTTTTTTACCTTACTTTTTTCCCTAATTTTTACTGTAATGTGAAAATAACAACACGGAGATGATAAGAAAACAAAGGTTGAGAAAAGTCCTTAAATTTTACTTTATAGCCGCCTAATCATCCTCATGACCGAAAAAGAACCATACAACCTCTACCGTGGATGAAGAGTTGAAGTTGGAGATAGGGTACTTTTTGATGAATTTGTGATTCCAAAACCTCTACTATTGTATAAAACAAATAGGTCACTCAGAGGCTAGAACTGAAAGTTGAATGTGAAATTCCAATGGCCTGTAATGCGCTACAGGATCCTATATATAATATATATGTATATATATATATATATATATATCATAGCTATCTAGCTTGAACATGAACCAAATCTATGGAACAAATTATTATTTAATTATTAATGCAAGATGGTGTATTAGTAATATTGCAACACTTGTTCATTTTTGCTTAAGAAAAACAGCAATATTCATATATATACAAGAAGGGAAAGAAAAATCTCCTAATATGACTTCTTTCCTAGGCGATTTAGCGTAAAATTTTATGCTTAAATTAGCAGTAAACGCGTAACAGGACCATTGAAAAACAAGCAGGAGAACCTTACAAAATACAATTGACGAGCGGCGGAGGGGATAAATTGTAGAAGTCGACAATCAACTTACTGTAAGTTCATATGCCATACAGATACATATACACGTGGATAGTGTAAAACACGAAGACATGATTTGATCTTTTAGTCGTTTGTATCACTCATTCTTTGATTGATTTGATTAATTAAAGTCAAAGCGCACATGCAAGTCAAATAGTGCATGCAGGGTAATTTGCCACTTGAAGTCCATCTGGCAGGCATGCGAGTTAATTTGGACTAAAAGAATCAACGTACACATAATACTATCTAGCGAGCTATCATGGGAGATTTTAATACACAAGCAATGCCAAATGAAGCAAAAACTACGCATGTCTACTTATGATTAAAGTTTTTATAGAACATGGGAGAACTTGTTGCAAGTCAAATATTGGATTTCACTAATATCGACTCACCTTTAGGTTTATGGATTACAAGCACACTTCTTGATTTCTCTAAGTGCTCTTAAAAATCCTAAACCAACCCTCCTTGCAATTTAGGAGTGGCTGTTTAGTTCTAAGACAGCACAATATAGATGGCTGGCTAACCCTAATTTGTAGTGAACTCGCTGAGAGAACTTTATTTTTGGTGGATGCTACGAGAGAAGTTTTTTCTTCCATCTATGTCCTAGATTTGTACTTGCTATTGAAACCATAGCATAGTCTACTTCCAATCCATATCTTTTTGCCTTCAGGCATTTTTCCTATAGGAGTAACAAGTACGAAATTTTGTGTCTCATGAGCCATTTTTCAGCCATTCCGAGACAATTTTTAGACCAAAAAATTTTTGAACATAGGAGGTGGATTGATTATCATTTTCAATCTAAAGCAGGCCTGTGGAGCTATAAATTAATTAATGCCTTGCATGGATGGCTAAATTTGCATGCAGTTCTTTCCAGCGGAAAAAAATTGCTATGCATTTAAATTCGTTTGCCAGGAGCTACATCTGCCCAACCTACTCACAAAAAGAATATAAAAGTGACCCTTTTTAACTTCTTCAGCTAAGTGATATATAAATTTTCTCGGATGCCGTTATGTATGGACAAGGAGAGATTAAATCTGCTAACGAATCATCTAGAGTTTAAGAGTCATAATCCATACAGAATGAGAGCACATGTAGTGAGTCAGATTTTACAGGAAGTAGGGAAATTTCAAGACCTTTCTGTTTTATTTCAATGTACCAAATCTAGTAATCTATGGAATTGGAAGCTAACGCTAATCCCTATTTGATCATACGTAGCTTACCCCATATTAATAACATAATAATCTACATGTAACATGCATCACATGCAAATACTTGCAGAGGGCATTAAACATTCTGAACTAATAAGCAACAGTTTCCAATTTCCACACCACCATTAGGTCACATTCATGCACGTCTATTCTTGTAGCCAATTATATGTAAGTATCTGTATAAACCGAGAAAGAGAGAGAGAGAGAGGGGAAGAGAAAATTGAGCTTATAATGTGTTTGTTTTCATTCACTTTTGAGATTGGAATGCTAAACTCATGAACCATTTGCCAATGGATTATGGGAATCAATTGGCTTATAATATAGATATATGCTTTATTTATTTATTTATTTTGTTTCCTTTCACTTGTATCTTCAATTTTTCTTCTCTTCCAGAATCTTTAAAAAGAAGTGTGTGTATTTTATAAAAAAGAAGGATTTAAATTCTTTGGTTAATCAAACACGAAACCTATTTCTTCCCATTTTAAGCCGGCAAGCAAACTGATAAACGGGAAAAAGCCGCTTCGAGTTCAACACCAACCAGAAAGCAGAATTCAGTATCAACAATTAAAGAAAAAACTCATAAAGTAATATAAATATATTGGAATTTTTTTCTCATTTTCCCAAAACAAAACCAAAAGAAATAAAGCACACATAGCACGCATCCACATGCTAATTCCATACACACTACACTTGAAACGAAAACATAAAATGTATCATCGATTAGGATTAAAATAATAATAAAAAAAATTTAGCTAAAAAAAAAAAAAAGAAGAGGAAATCTGAATTAAAATTCGAAACAAAATCCAACACCCAGAGTCCACAGACAGTACTCTTACTCCAATTTTTCTAATTCCTATGCTCTATTCTACTTCATTGGGTGCATGTTAATTAATACTACAAGAACCACAACTAACTAAAGCGACCAACAATTTATAGACTGTTGATTGTTGATAAATGAAGTGTTTTCTGTTTCTTGTCAAGAATAATAATGATGCAAATAGACTACGTACAAGGCCTAAGACCTTGGTGGTGGGAAGAATTGCGTACCGGCAATAAAAGCATTAAGTGGAGCTGGATATAGAGATGGGTCTAGCAAAGCTCCTGCGTGAGTTGGGTTTGTTGGTGTTGTTGCTATTGTTGTTGCTGTTGAGGTAGTTGTAGCTGCTGCTGCTGTTATGAGATTTAGTTGCTGTGCTCCTCCTGACGAGCTTTCTCCTCCACTGGTGTAACGAGAATCAACGCCTTGATCATAAAGAATTCCCTTGAACACATGGCCTCCAATATTGACAGCCGTTTGATATGCATAATGCTCATCGGCATTTTCTATTGGGCTTACTCTAACGCAACGAAATACAGCTGAGGAATTCACTTCTGGTGGAAAATGACTCACTTCCAACCCTAATATTGTCTCAAAAAATTGAGGTGTAAAGAATCAAATTTAGCAAGCAAGATAAATGAAAACAACAAGAAGAAAAAGAAAAGAATCATTTTTGCTACTACTTGTATATGAGTGATGACTTTTTTTTTCGTCATTTTTACCAAGAAACAGTGATTGAATTGGCAAGGAAAAAAGAAAGAAAAGAAAAGAAAAGATAAAAAAGAAAAGAGAGCATGTGGTGGGTGGCTGACTATGGAGGGAGAGGCGGACTTGACTCTAACACACGCAAATGATTCGGTCATTGTGATTGGGGTACTAAGAAAGAACTGAAAGTCTTGAAATTCCTCAAGATCTAATCATTTTGAATGTGCACAATAGCAACTTTTTTCTTTCTGGCATTACAGTTTCTTGAAAATTCCTATAATAATCGAACCTTTCTTCAAAGATTTCATTTTTATTTTACATATATATATTTTTTTGGGTTCTTCAGTCTTGAAAAGAAGAAGAATTGTTCTCTTGGTGTTTGTTTTTGTTTGTATTGTAAACTACAACTTTACCTGACGTGGTAGTGGCTAAACGAGTGCAAGCGAGGGAGGGAACACCACCACCTTGATTCTCTCTCTGCCTTTTAGTATTCTCTCCTCGAAACTGTTGTTGGTGTTGTTCTTGATTTTGTTGGTGCTGGTGTTGCTGTTGTTCCAAAGCAGATAGCTGTTGTTGCCTCTCTCGCCTTCTAGCAGCAGGCACCCAAGTGCTCTTAACGTGAGTTTGGCACTGAAACCCTCGGCTTTTACAGCAAGTTCTACATCTCAAATGAGGACAATCCTTTTTAGCTTGATTCCCACAATCTTGACAGTTCATTCCTCCACCTATTCCACTTTGCCTCATCACCGTAAACCCTGCTGATCTTGTTGATTCATCAGAGAAACTTCTTCGACTAGGACCCACTCCAAACGAGCAGTTGTTGATGTTTTGCTGTTGGTGATAATACTGCGGCCATATCTCAAACCCCCTGGTGTTGTTGTAGATCTCTTGATCGTTTGATCTGTACAAAAACAGGTTGCTACTATTGTTGTTTTCTTGATCTTTCTCTTCTTCCTGTTTGCTCGATGGTCCTTGATCTCTTCCACTTAGATAGAACCAACTAGCCATTTCTTGCACCCAGAGGAAGCTGAAATTAACCCCAATTTGAACCAAAAATCCATAGCAAAAGAGAGAGGAGTTAAAATAAGTTAATGCCACCAAGTGGCGAATGGCTATGGAAATTCGCAAGATCAGTGGACAGTTGAAAATTTGGTGACTGTATTTCAATTTCAAGTGGGTTCTTCTAAATGAGAATTTAATGATGATTGTTGATCTTTGGTCGCTCTTTCAGTCTGAAATATTTGATTTCTGACTCTCTTTCAGTCTGAAATATTTGATCTTGCTGTTTGGGTTTTTGCAGCTTTTGAGGTATAATAACAAAAATTATTTTTAGGGTAAGAGAAGAGAAGATGGGTTTATTTTAGCCATGACTAGAAACAAAAAAAGAGAGCCAGGCTTCTCTTTCGTTGTTTAAAAGCAATAATGGCACGGAATTAGACTCTCTGCAACGCCGCCATGGTAACTGCACCTCCCACTCTGCTACGCTCGTCTCATTTAAGACAAACCTACTTTCTCCATCTCTCTCTGTCTCTCTCTCGCCTCAATCACTTGCTCCACTACTCTCACTCACTCACTCACTCACCCACTGCTTATTACAGCTGCTCGTGCTGCTTCTTCTCTGCTGCGTGTGACTTTAGACACAGATAGAGAAAACAAGAAAAATCGAAACCCACATATCAAGAATCAATAAATAAAAAAAAAAAAATTACGAAACAAAAAATCTCTTTCTCTGGGCACTTCTCTACAGTTCTCTTCCAGTTTCAATGAATCTAATCAAAGATAGTCTTTAATCATCACCGTTGAAATCTCATCTTATGGTGTATATATTTCACACGTGGCAAAGCATCAGCTTTTCCTTATTCGTCCTTGCACCGGAAAACCCGCTTGCTACTTTTATTTTATTTTATTTTTATTTTTTTCTTAAATTTGATTCGGATAAAATAACAACATCAATAATGATATTTTAATAATTAATTTAAAATAATTACAAAAATAAAAATTTAAACTTAAAATGTAAGTTAAACAAAAATAGGTCTCCATAAATAAATTTCATCAATTATTTTATTTTGCTGTAAGTAATTTAAGATGGGTTGTTTATTTTCTTTTTTTCTTTTGTTACTCTCCCCCAAGCAATTTACCCGATTTAGAACCTCTCTCTCTGCGTGACAGCCGTCTCTTATTATTGTCTATCACAGACTCCTCTTTCGCTATTAATTATTTTAATCTTATATTCATATGAACGGTCCTAAATCTGTCCGTGTTACAAGGATCGATACGGTACTGTTTCTTTTAGTTTTTCTAGAGATTTTATGGATAAAATTCTAAGGATGCATTTTTTTTTTAATTTTTATTTATTTTCAGATTTTTTTATTGTCAATGCCTCGTGTTCCACTCAAAATTCTCTGTGTAATCATTTTGGGATTGACCCTTAAAAGAGTAAATTATTTTTGTTGATAAAATTAATTAAATGAAATTTTGATAAATAAAAAAATGGCGCATTGTTTATAGGTCAACACCTTTGATTTGGAAGTGTAACCAAGGTTTAAGATACATACAAAAAGCTTCATTAGTAATCAACAAATTTTGCGTATGTATAGTATATAGGATTGCGATTTGTCACCTGCACCATATATTATTTTTTTTTCAAAAAATTTTATAAAATGAGTAACAATTTGAATCTACAAAATGATAAATTATTTTTTAATAATTTTTAGCATAAATTTTACATCATTTTAATTAATATTTAATTGGCTTAATGATTTTTTCTATATAAAATTTTATTGCCACTCCTATTTTATTATCATGTAAATATAAACAATTTTCTTTGAAATAATAATTTAAATTAATATTATCAACTTGTAGGCAATATAAAGAATATAATATAAAAAGTGTAAGTAATAGAAAATTTTTTATAATGATCACGATTTTGATGATTTATGATATCAAGTCAATAATCGAGAGTGGGAGTGGGAGTTGGAGTTCGATCCCTCCTCTCGTGAAGATAATATCTACACTTTTTACTACTTTGACTATTCACGAGAATCGTTTTAATTTTTATCATTTTAATTAAATAATAAATTTTTATTTAATTCACCTTTCAACTCATTAAAAGTCAAGTCTACTGGATAATGTCTCCAGATAATTTCAATTTTATGAGTTATATGTTTATCAATTAATAATTTGTGCATATCATTATTCAATTTTGCTCTTTAACCATTGAAATCATATTTTTTTCATCATTTTTATACTGCCTTAAGATATATGATTTTGTTCTATACTAATATTAATCAAAATGATTTTATTTAATAAGTGTAACATGCATACTTTTTTTATAAAAATGTAACAGCATTTTCTTTTTTTTTTTAGTATTAGAAGGGGGCAAAACGATAAAAAGTTAACAAAAACGTGGGAAGGCAACTCCCACTCTGTATAACAGAGCTAGGAGCCTAGAATATTGATATCAGGAACTATATGCAACTGATGGTAACCTAGCGGACGGAGCATTGAGGATTAGAATTACTAAGTGAAAAGATAAAAATAGAATTTTTAATTTATAAATGAATTGAGATGAATTACAATACTAAACTGTTCAATTTTTAGCAAATGGAACAATATGTTGGTGAAATTCTAAAACGAAAATTTTACTCTCTTCACATTGATCTGAAAGTTGCTTAACTATATTTAGGGGGCATTTGGTTCGTACTCCGGAATCGGAATAGGAATTTGAAGGAATGGGAAAAGGAAGAAGGTGTTTTGTTCTCTAAGGAATTAAAATGAAAATGAAAATCAACATCAACATCATTTAACAACTAAATTTTCTTTTATAAAAAAATATTTTTATAATTATTTTTCATATATAAAAATTAACATTATAATTATTTGTATATATTAAAAATTAATATTATAAAATATTTATAAAAATATTATTATATTTTTTAAAAAATTATTATAAAATTGTTTATTTTTTATAAATATTTTTTTATTGAAACATTTAATACATATTTTTATTAGTTTATATGTTTTATTCATAAATTTTAAAAAATAAATGTTAATATTTAAATATTTGACCAATTTATTATTGATTTGACTTGATTCCCAAATGAATAAAGAAACATTCTTTAAGAATAGAAGGGAAATGATAATTCCCATTGATGGAGGAATCACATTCTCATTTCCATGGTAATTTTAGTCAAACAAACACTAACAATCGGAATCATCCATTCTGATTCCGATTCTCACATTTATTTTTACCAAACAAACGCCTCCTTAGTACATACACAGTCTTATCTATTAAATTAAATAAACATCCATCCTTTTTGCACTTTTTTTTTTTGGTGTAATTATCATTATGTCTCCTCATAAGTTTGTAAAAAAATAAAGCAGGAGAAATAAAAATTGTTTTATAAATTAATGCTTCAACTTGACAAGTGCTTCATAATATTTTTATTTTTTATAATAAAATCATTGTAATAATTAGTCTTTTTTAAATATAATAATTAGAATATAGTGAATAGAGATCTTCTTCAGATTCAATAATTAATCTAACTATAATAATAATAATAATAAAAATAAAAATAATAATAATAATAATTATTATTATTATTCAATTAAAATACACCATCAACTACTTTAAACCACAAACATTATTAAGCTTGTATTTATTTAATAATTAATACTATTTTTATTATATTCAATTATTATAATTATTATTTTCATTATGCGTGAATAAACCAACTATTGTGGTCAAGAATGGTGTGAAATTGAAGAATTGTATAGCTAATTTTCTTTTAGAATTACAAAACCATCTCTTTTCATAAAATGACATTGTTGTGTACTTAAATAATTAAAATTACACTATCAACTACTTTTGAATTCAGCTGTTATAAAACTGTTCTCGTTTTGACAAAATTTGTAATTTAAATTATAGTATATATAATAATGTTGAATTAGTTATAAAGAAATATTTATCATTAATATAATTTTATTTACATCGATTATAAAAAGTCTGAGTTTAATTAATTTTAGATATCAATAATATAGATAAAATAATAATAATAATAATAATAATAATAATCAAAGTTAAGCTTTTTTAAAAAGATTATTTGTCAAACAATCACGTGAACCCGTAGATTAATTAGAAAATGTAGCCTCTAATAATTGGAATTCACTAATCAAATAATATTCAATTCGTACGCTTTCCAGGCGGCAATACGAGTCCCCATTGTACATAATCGGCCGTTGACAGTAGC
This sequence comes from Mallotus japonicus, assembly GCA_949634005.1. Lineage (NCBI taxonomy): Eukaryota > Viridiplantae > Streptophyta > Magnoliopsida > Malpighiales > Euphorbiaceae > Mallotus > Mallotus japonicus. The sequence goes on from CATIWK010115726.1 coordinate 26,878, forward strand.
ATGCGGTTGCAAGAAAAATAATTATTATAGATTATAGTAGTAATAATAAAAATGTACCCAATCAAAAGCCTTAAAATAATTTAATTTAATTATGACACAATTAAAAAAACAGTTGAAAAGTTGCTGCTTTGTGCTAATTAGGGGCCCGAGGCAAAGCAAGTCTTACAAATCACCGTGTATTTTGTCTATTGTAATTGTGATTGATTTACAATAAACTAATTCATTTGTTTATATTAATTTTGATGATTAATTTGTAGCCCATGATTTGTCGTAGGAGCCTAAGCTACAGTAAAATCATTATTGACCTTTTTTGGTACGATGAATTCTATGTTAGGAGCTTTAAACCCATTTACACTTGGCTTTGTTTTTTTTTTTTTTTGTTTGAAAAAAATAAAAATTGTTCTCTTCAAATAACAATCGGGATTATTAGCTTAATTTAGCTTGGTATGAAATCTCTAGAAACTATTTGGAAATGAAAATTTAAATTCCAATCTGTTTCATCCTTTTGACCATGCATGGTCATAAATAATGACCATATGCAGCTATGATGTGACTAAATATGATCTCTAGGGTTGCTTTAATTGCCTCTGTTGGACCAAAATACCTATAATCAACTAATTTTTCAGAATTTATTTTACATCTCTGCAAAAAAAATATATGTACATTACGTAATAAAACTTTCATTTCACTCTGGGTAGATATACGGATATGAATTTTTTTTTTTATGAAACTTAACAAGTTAAAGTATTAGTACAGCATTTAATCACATATTAATCACCTATTTATTAAAATATCTTTTTTGATCTAAAAAAATATGACCTTACGTTATACATTATTTTTAGACTGATAATAATGGCTTATTTTTATACTTAGTTTCCAAAGTTTAATTAATGTATAATACATATTTTAACTTACCATTAAAAAATTTAACACATAAATTATATAGTACAAATTTAATTATTAAATATAATACATTTAAATTAAATAAAACATATTTTTAAGTAAAGAAAAAATTTGTGATTTTATCTTTTGTTGTCTTTATAATTTCGTTCAAATCAAATTATATTAATTAGAGTTTAATAAATTTTAAATATTTATGGATAATATGTAACATAGAAGAAATAGAAGGAAAAGGAAAAGAGTTGGGTTACTGTTGTTATGATTGGACAAAAGGGAAGAAAAAGAATAACTTCAAAATGGAAAAATTAATAAACATAGTAGTATTTGATTAGGATAGCTACGAATTATTAAAAAAAAAAAACTAATTAAACCAGCCATTCTCAAATTTAGTGAAAGCAAAGCAAGCAACTATTTTACCTTTTCTCCCGCGGCTATAAAGTAAAAAAGAAAAAAATGGATATTTTTCTTTTTCCTTGCTGCTTTTTTTTTTTTCTTCTTATTTTCGGCCGTGAAAAGTAAAATCTAAGTGTTGTTTTGTAGTAATAATGTTAAAAAGAAGAATATAAGGGGCGGAGAAAAAGAGTGACACTAGTAATAGCAATTGAGCGAAGTGAGTGAGTGATGTGTGGGAGTCTCAATAATTGTGTCTCTGTCTGTCACTGGATCTCGAGCCTTGTGCGTTTCTTTCATACAGTTGACTCTTCCTCTTTTTACTCTTTTTTCTTGTTCTTCTTCTTTCTTTTCATTTATATGCGCATTGCTCTTCCTCGCATCCTCAACCTCAAGTTTCTTTTCATCGAGGCGGAGCCAATACTACCCTGAATTGACCGCCCTCAACCTCTCATCATGCATTCTCCATTCATTTCTCAATTTTTGGACCTATATATCAATCATGCCCATTTAATTACCTTTTTTTTTTCCAATTTTTTTTGCTTATTTCGTCTTACATTTACAATTTAAAAAATTTCAACATTACAAGATTATTTTTATTATAATTATTTTAATTCATTAGAAGTGCTATAGTTAGAGATTTATAGAGTATATACTATAAAATACACATTTTTTTAAATAAAAAATCATCAATTTTATAATTATATATAATTTTAAATTAATAGAGACACAATAAGCAATTATTTTAATGCAAATCAAGATTTTCATGCGTAAAATATGTGTTAATTAAGGTATTTTAATCAATGATCATTTACCCGTCCAGGAATCTTAAGGTCATTAATTAATCATTGTTATTGTGAATTGTGTTGCTCTTTCAATCTTGAAGCAAGGCTTTTCTAATTTGCATTGTTCTAAAGGGAAATGATTGAGCACGAATAATAGCTAAAAATTATTAGAGTAAACATGTGCAAGACATGCAATTGAGGTAAGAGATGTTGACACTGAATGTGTGTGTATATATATATATATTCATGAATAAAAACAAAAATCTATCTACTTGACTACATTTTGAAATTCTTAATATAGAAATATTTATCAGTTTTAAAAAAGCTATGTACAGTAAGAAAACGAAAATTTCTTTTATTTTTCATTTTAATATAAATGATTAGTGTGTTAGTTGTGTTAGTATTAGGAAAGGAAGAGAGTGGATTAGTATCAAACTATTATTATTCAAATTCTCGAGAAAATAAAAATTAGAGGTTTTGAAATATAGTTATTTTATAGATTTGTCTACTTATATTAATGATGTGACATTTCAGCCTTTCAAATGAATTAATTATGATGCTAATTGCTTATGAGAAAACAGATAGTAGGGTTGTTCATCAGTTTTCCAATAAAAAGCCGAAACTTCTTCTCATGCCCAAATGGTGGGGAAGATTTAGAAAATCGAAGATTTTGATTTTGATTTTGATTTTGTAGGGCAAAGATCCTTCCATCTAAGGTCCAACATGAGCTTTTGAGGCACTAAGGTTCTTTTGTCTAGTTAGGCATGGCCAGTACAAAGTAATGCCTTTCTTATATGCTTGTTCAAATTTCACAAAGCTACCAACTCATCATCTTGTCATTTTCAGGACACACACTCACACATACACACATGTACATGTATAAACTACACACTTTCTCTCATTTTCCTTATACTACCAAATCTTACACACAAACCTAACTCAACCCCACTTGCCCTAACACAAACGTGCGGTGAGTCAAGAGAGACTCGGCCTCTAGAATCAATCAATCGAAAGCTAAAGAAACGTATTTATCATAATCCTACGTAGTATAGTTTCTTATATAAGGTGGTATCCATAATCTTCTAGCCCTGGCCACAAACTAAGAGTAGGAAAATACACATCAAATTTTTTTTTTTTTTTTTTGGTTTTTTAAAAAGCGTAGACTCCGAGTGAACAAGAGTTGTAATGGATGGTCCCTAAATGGTGTAGAGTGGGTCCGAACTTGAAGTTAGAGTGGGGTTCCACCGGCCTTGCATGTGAGCGACATGATGAGGATATAGTTTAGTAGACTGAATTTATAGAGAATAGGTTCCCCTTTAAGCATATTATTGGTGCATTGGCCGTTAAATGGACATAATGTCTCAAGAAAGGTCACAGGACTCACTGTCACGTGCCTACTCCCACTTTTGACAAACCTAAGATCATTCAACTAAACAAGAAGAACAAGGAGAAGAAGAAGAAGAAATAGAAGAAGATAAGACAAGTGCCTGTTTTTTATGGTGTAGAAGATTGGGGACTTAATTTCACTCTCGTGCCAGTCCAAAAATCCATGCACTGGTCGATTGCCTATCTAACTAAAACTCACAAGTTAAATACACATATTTATTTTTTTATGATATCCGGTAGTTACGAGAGTTCTTACTATTTAGAAATTCAATTAAGGTAGATCTAGAAACTATAGTAATAGTATACGTATGTGAAAATGGTATACATATACGCGAAAATGTTTCATGATTAATGAGGTTTTTTTTTTTTTTAAAAAAAAAAAACTTAGAAAATGTATGATAGGACTTGGGGGCATATAGAGCTTTTAGGGAAAAAGGGGAGGGCCCGGTTTAAAGCATAGAACAGGTTAAACTATAGTCTTTTGCAAAAGTACCAATTCTCTGAAAAATAGGCTTTAGATACGTGGGCGATTTAATAAGGCTATAAGTATAGGGTTGAATAAGGTTGGTCGGTCCAGACAATGTACTTTCTTATTCAAACTTTAGCCCAGGCCCACCCAACAGTTGATCCTTAAAACAAAGAAATTATTAATTTATAAGATACAATTATTATGGGAGATTCCCTCCTCCAAAGTATTTTACATTTCGGTAATGAAAATAAAACACATATTTTCATATTTAAAATCGAAACGTCTGATGTATTACACTTAGTAGATAATAGAGGGTTCATCTCCTAACATTTTAGGAACTGATTTATCAGTTCATTCAAATTTATTCGTATTCAAATTCGTTTGTATATTGTGCTCTACTGTATATCATAACTAACCACCAAAATAGGTCAATCAGTTGTCAATTATTTGATCTCTGTTGCTGTATAAATATTGTTGTTTACATCAATGAAAATATATCAGTTGTTCTCTTCAAAAGCTGCTACTGTATTATGGTATCAGAGCAGCAACTATTTTTTTTTCTTTCTTTCTTCTCTTAACTTCTCAACAATGTCAAACAACAGTTCAAACTCAAACACTACCATCCAAAACACAAACGATCTAAACAACACTCTCATTACAATCAACGTTGCTGCTCAAGCCCCTCTCAAATTAACTTCTACCAACTATTTATCCTGGAAACTACAATTTTAGACACTCTTTGTTGGGTATGATATGTTAGGCTACGTTGATGGTTCAAAGCCTTGTCCCACACCCACAATTACAACCAATAACATCACATCTATGAATCCTGCTCACTCTCTTTGGGTTCGTCAAGATCAATTAATTCCCAATGCTATCATTGGCTCCATTTCTCCAACCATAATCCCATTTGTTACAAATGCCAAAACTTCAAAAGATGTCTGGTCCACACTTGCCAATACTTATGCCAAGCCTTCTAGAGGTCGTATCAAGCAAATAAAGAATCAACTAAAGCAAATGACAAAAGGGACTGAATCTATAACCGAATTTTTGCAAAGTATCAAAGCTAAAGCTGATGAATTAGCTCTTCTTGGAGAGCCGTTTGATGATGAAGATCTCACCGATAAAATTCTTGATGCTCTTGGTGATGACTATAAGGAGCTTGTACGTGCTGTTGAAGCAAGGGACACCTCTATCACTTTTGAAGAGTTGCATGAAAAGTTGCTCAGTTTTAAAGCATCTTTAGCCATCAACAAACCTCAACCTGTATTTCCCATCAATACCAATCTGTCCACTCAAACAAACTCCTCTTGGCGCTTCAACAACAAGTTTCACAACAACACCAACTCCCAATCATTCAATCGCAATTCTACACCAGCTCAAAACAATAATTCGAATCGAAGTGATAGACAATCTCGACCGTATCTTGGATTTTGTCAATTATGTAGAATTCAAGGACACACGGTAAAATCGTGTTAATCCTATAAACTCTAACCAGTTCAGTCCACTCCCTCACACCAACCATGGCAACCGAAGGCTCATTAAGCTGCCAATACCTCCAACAACAAAAAATGGCTCTTAGACAGTGGTGCTTCACACCATGTCACTTCCGATTTGGAGAATCTTTCTCTTCACACTCCATACAATGGCATGGATGATATGATGATTGGCGATGGCACTGAGTTACCGATCACTCACACTGGTTCAACAACACTTTCAACTCCACATAAAACCTTTCATTTGCATGATGTTCTTTATGTTCCTAACATAAAAAGAAATTTGATTTCCATTTACCAGTTTAATAATTCAAATAATACCTCCATTGAATTCTTGCCAAATTCTTTTCTTGTGAAGGAACTCAACACCGGGACGACATTGATGAAAGGCGGAACCAAAGATGGTGTATATAAGTGGCCAACTTCAAGCCCAATTCTTGCTTTTTCCAGCATCAAGACCTCTTCCTTTGATAGGCATCATAGACTAGTCCATCCATCACTTTCCATTCTTAAGCATATTCTGTCTAAAAATAATTTAAGTTTGTCATCTTCGTTAACATCTGATGTCTCATGTAATGCATGTCTCTGCAATAAAAGCCACAAGTTATCCTTTTCCCATTCAACTATAACTTCTTGTCATCCTTTACAAGTAATCTATTCAGATGTTTGGACCTCTTCTATAGTCTCTATCGATGGTTTTAAGTTTTATGTCCTTTTTGTTGATCACTTCACAAAATATATATGGTTCTACCCACTCAAAAACAAATTAGACGTTAAAGAGGTTTTCATTTGTTTTAAAGCCATAGTTGAAAAATATTTTGACTGCACCATTAAAACCTTGTACTCTGATAATGGTGGGGAATATGTGTCACTTAAAAATTTTCTTTCAACTAATGGAATCTCTCATCTCACCACACCTCCACACATACCTGAGTATAATGGATTGTCAGAATGCAGACATCTTCATATTGTGGAAACAGGTCTTGCTTTTCTATCCCATGCCTATATTCCTTTAAACTATTGGCCATATGCATTTGCCACAACAGTGTATCTTATAAATCGTATGCCTACACCAACCTTACAACTTTCATCACCCTATGAAAAAATATTTGACGAAACACCAAATTTTTCCAAAGTAAAAAATCTTTGGTTGTTTATGTTATCCATGGTTGCGTCCCTATACTGCTTATAAGCTAGAGTCCAACTCCAAACCATGTGTCTTCATTGGGTACTCATTATCTCAAAGTGCATATTATTGTCTTGATCCAAAAACGTCAAAAATCTATGTCTCTAGGCATGTACGTTTTATAGAGTCTGTATTTCCTTTTCAATATAAAACATCTCAAGAGTCCCAGTCTTACTCCAATATTATTGCAACTTGGTTTCCTGCACCTTTACAAATACCCACAACGTCACTCAATTCATCATCAATAGTGGCCGCTAATCAGCAATCTCAATGTCCAAACACCACCATTCCCTCCATTATCGAATCATCTGCAACTACCTCCACTCATAACATGGTCACCCGAGCTAAAAACAACATTCATAAACCACTTTGCAAGATAAACCTTCATTCCCAACTTATACAAATCCATGAAATTGAACTAGTGACAGTAACTCAAGTTCTCAAAGAACCAAAATGGCGACAAGCTATGTCTGAGGAGTTTAATGCCTTAGTAAAAAATGGCATTTGGACTCTTGTTCCCTATAACAAAAATTACAACCTTGTTGGATGTAAATGGATTTTTTGCATTAAAAGAAAGTCTGATGGTTCTGTTGTTAGGTACAAGGCCCGATTGGTTGTAAAAGAATTTAATCAATGTCCGGGTGTGGATTATCATGATACTTTCAGTCCCGTTGTCAAACTAACTACAGTGAGACTTGTTCTAAACATTGCAGTAATGAATGGGTGGACACTGAGGTAACTTGATATGAACAATGCCTTTTTACAAGGCACTTTATATGAAGATTTTTACATGGCACAACCACCAGGATTCATTGATGGTGATCAATCAACTCATGTCTATAAGCTACGAAAAGCCATATATGGACTTAAACAAGCTCCAAGAGCATGGTACCAAGAACTTCGAACTTTTCTTCTTCAAATGGGGTTCAAAAATTCTCATGTCGACACCTCTTTATTTATTTTTCAAGATGGCAATCAGATTATTTATTTTTTTGTTTATGTTGATGACTTAATTATTACTGGAAGTGATGTTTCCATGATTAATAATTTTGTCAATATTCTTGCTAAGAAATTTTCTCTAAAGTATCTTGGACCACTATCATACTTCTTGGAGATTGAGGTTGTAAACAATTCAAAAGGACTCATTCTTTCTCAAAGATGGTACATTTTGGAATTACTTTCTAAAACAAAGATGATTGATGCAAAACCTGTGCAGACCCCGCTGCCCACTAGCCCTTCTTTGCAACTTCACTCTGGTATAAGTCTCTCGGATGCTACTGAATATAGAGCTGTGGTCGGAAGTCTTCAATATTTATTAATAACTAGACCAGACATAGCTTTTGTGGTCAACTACCTATCTCAATTCATGCATAGGCCAACCACTGATCACTGGGCTTGTGTCAAACGATTGCTGCGTTACTTGTGCGGTACTGTAAATGATGGTATTCAACTCCATCGTCATTCTTCTCTCAGTTTACATGCTTTTTCCGATGCAGATTGGGCTGACAATAAGGATGACTTTACATCTACAGGAGCCTATGTTCTGTATCTTGGCAAGAATCGTATATCTTGGAGCTCCAAAAAGCAACGCACAGTTGCCCGTTCCTCTACTGAAGTGGAATACAGGTCAGTTGCCAATACAACTTCTGAAGTAGCTTGGGTCTGCTCTCTCTTATCTGATTTACACATTCAGTTGCCGAGTAGTCCAACCATTTATTGTGATAATATCGGTGCAACTCAATTATGTTCGAATCCTATTTTTCATTCAATAATGAAGCATGTGGCTATTGATTTCCATTTCATCCGAGATCAAGTTCAAAATGGTGTTCTTCGAGTTGTTCATGTTTCATCTTCAGATCAGCTGGCTGATGCGTTAACAAAACCTCTTCCAAGGACAAGATTCTTAGATTTAAAATTAAAGATTGGACTTCTTTCCCGATGTCCATCTTAAGGGGGCATAACAGAGGGTTCATCTCCTAACATTTAGGAACTGATTTATCGGTTCATTTAAATTTATTTGTATTCAAATTCGTTTGTATATTGTGCTCTACTGTATATCATAACTAACCACCAGAATAGGTCAATCAGTTGTCAATTATTTGATCTTTGTTGCTGTATAAATATTACTGTTTACATCAATGAAAATATATTAGTTATTCTCTTCAAAAGCTGCTACTCTTCAAAAGCTGCTACTGTGTTAGTAGATGCAAAATTTTTTCAATTTTAGTATAGTGGATTAAGAATTTCCAACAATGGAACATTCTTTTTTTAGAAAATTGTATATATATATATTTGAACAATTGGGACATCAAGGGGGGGAAGGGGGATCGAACTGATGATCTCATATTAAAATATCCATTACCTAAGCCATTAAACTACAATTGGAAGACAATGGAACATTCTTAAAATGTAATATTACAACATATATATTGAAAATATAACATATGTATGTAAAAGAGTAATTTGGGCAGTTAAAAAGAAATATTGGGGATTGGAGATCTCATATTCTGCAGTTTGTACTCTCTTTTTTTTTTTTTCTCCTCTGTAGTAATGATATCACTTGTATTTGATTTCAGTACTTGTATTTAATTTCAAAAAGAATTGTAATTCCTAGAAATATTCTCTGAATACTCAATCTGTATCAAAACCACAGGCCCAGCGCTTAAGTTGAGTGGCAGAATGCACGGTGACTGTTGGGCCTTGAGCTTACGTTCTGTACCAAATCACTGAATTCTAACATTTGAAGACCAAGTTCTTGGATCAAAAGATTTCATACTTTTTTTTTTTTTTTTGGATTTTTGCGACGGATTAAAAGATTTAGTTATTACTAATAAGATGACAATTAAAAAGTCTCACTTCTACAATCGTTAATAATGTTGAAATTATGACAGTCGTTATATTAACAATTAAGGAAAGTTATTTTAATGAGCTATGGCTACTGTTGCAACTTTTGGTATTAAGAGACATTAGTAAGTTTTAGTTTTGCAATTCCATTCATGCTTTTAGCTCCATTATTTAAAAAGCTCATTTTTGAAAGCAATTGTTTTGGGACGTTCAATCGATTAGATAATTAATTAATCTTTCTGATATTATTCCTTGGGATATATATGAATTATTAAGTTATTATCTTGGCTTTGATTCTAAGTTTATATGGCTGCTTACTCCATTAAAGCTTACCTTGATGATGATTAGCTATCCGCAAAGTCAGGCTCAAGTATTCCTCTATGCATAGCCAAACTCTTGAATGCTGCTCATTAATTAGTAAATTAATTTTGCAATACATAATCTAACTTTTCTAATAATAAAAAACAATAAATTATCAATTGATCAACCCAATAAAAGACAAATTGTCTTGGCAACCTATAATGAGGAAAGTTAAACTATCATATAGAACAATTAGATGAATAATACATATTATAAATATTTTATAAGTAAATAATAAAAGATATAAAATGTATATCAGTGTTATAAATATAACAATTGAGTAGTGAGTATAATATGCAATAGTCAAAGAATTTCCCCTTTTTCACTGACATTCGGGGTAGCAAGCCTGCCTCACCACGGCATTGGTAAATGTACTTAAATGCACTCATCATCTTCGATGCTTAAACAGCTTGCATGCCAATGGCTAACCAAGGATCTCACTCAGAGGCTGAGATTGTTGTCGAAACATCAATCTCCATCACCACTCAAAACCAACGCACCTTTATCTCAAGCCTCATCGTGAACAGAATCAAGATAACCTTAAACTCCATCTTAACAAGATTTCATGCAGGCTATTTCAGGATCAGTCTAACCTTAGGAGGACAAGCTTTATTATGGAAAACACTAATGTCACCAATGGATCACGATCGTGAAATTGATTCTCTTCGCCATCCCTTCGGCTGGTTCCACCCAACATGCTTTCTTGTGCTATGGTTTTTCGCTTTTTTTGTCCTCAGTTCACTTTCGGCTCTTTACATCTTAAGATGTCTGTTGTTCTTCAAGATGGTGAAAGCAGAATTCTTGCATCATGTAGGAGTTAATAATTTCTTTGCTCCTTGGATTTCTTGGCTTCTTTTGCTCCAATCCGCACCGTTTATGTCTCCAAAGACAGTGTCCTATCTTGTTCTTTGGTGGGCTTTTGCCGTTCCAGTATTGATGCTTGATGTAAAAATCTACGGTCAATGGTTCACTAAAGGGAAGAGGTTTCTATCGACGGTGGCGAATCCCACGAACCAGATATCGGTGATAGGGAACTTGGTTGGTGCTCAAGCTGCGGCTAATATGGGATGGAAAGAGAGTGCTGTTACTTGTTTTCACTTGGGATGGTTCATTATTTGGTGCTTTTTGTAACTTTATATCAACGTTTATCAGATAGCCCTAGGCTTCCAGCAATGTTGAGGCCAGTTTCTTCTTGTTTTGTGCAGCACCAAGTGTAGCTTGCTTGGCTTGGGAGGCCATTGTGGGAGATTTTGATATTGCTTCCAAGATGCTCTTCTTTCTTTCGCTCTTCCTCTTCATGTCTCTGGTAAGGAATTAATAGTCTTACTCTTCTTCCCTTAACATTAACTTTTTTTTTTCATATTATTTTTATATTTTTCAAAATCATGCCCTTTATATACTAAAAAAAAATTATTTTCTAGATATTAATATTTAAAATTAAATCCAATTTTTAAAGTATCTCATTAAATTTGATGGATCTAAAACTTCTGGCATTTACAACTGATCAAGATGATTTATAATTTGAGACCTTATATACAGCGACTCCCTTGACCGTGGACTACGTACATCAAGCCATATGTATGGTCAAATGTTATAGGTTGATGGGACGTTAATTAATTAGTAGTGAAGCCATCGTCACAACACCGCACCCATTTTCTTCTCTCTCCCCCTTTACAAAGAAGATCCACTAGTTTATTCTTGTTTCTTTATAGTGGGAATTGATTTTTAAACTCCAATAGGAGGGGAAAAAAAAGAGGCTCTCACTGCTTAATCTTCTTCTTCATTAGATATTACATTAATTTGATGCCCAGATATTATGTAACTATAAAGATTTCGACTATTGAACTGGGTAGATTCATAAAGGGTAAAACTCTCCCAATGTTTATTTTCTTCGTACATAAGACTTCAACTTGATACCTCATATATATATATATATTTATTGTAGTTACTAATTATAAAAATTAAATTTATATGATTAAGAGTAAGAGTAAACCTTTTCGACCACTTAAATTAATTTTTGAAATCAAAGTTTTTGAACATGCAGAAATTATCACTCAAAAGTATTTTCTAACAATGCTTTCGATGGATGCAACAAAAAAGGTATGCAGGCCGATGCTATTCAAAAGATCAATGAGAAGATTCAACATTGCATGGTGGGTTTATTCGTTTCCTGTTACGGTCCTTGCTCTTGCTTCAGCAGAATATGCAAACGAAGTTAAAGGTGTTATCGCGCATGCCATAATGCTTCTCCTTTCGGCCTTTTCGGTTTTGGTCTGCCTGGGTCTGGCACTACTCTCTCTGCTCAACGCAAAATTGCTTTTACATGATAATAATCTAATTACAGAACTTAACCGTCTTCCAACCGTTTCACCATGGGCTTCCAGCGAAAAAATGTCAAGTTCTGTTATTAATTGAACTTTTTTTTTTATTATTTTTTTTTCATGTTGACTATATGTGTTTGTACCATGAAGATTTATCAATTTTAGAGAATATTGTTGTTCAAAAAAAAAAAATTTAGAGAATATTAATACAAAGTTTTGTCTATATCTAAAATGTTATACTATATGTGTTTACACCATGAAGATTTGAACATTATCAATTTTAGAGAATCTCTATATCTAAAATATTATACTCCATGGTTAGATATAAGAGTTTGATTAAGGAAGTTATATAACTTAAACATCAATGAACTGTAGACAATTATTTCTTTTTAAATTGACAATGACAGAATTCAAATTCTACTCCTCAGGATGTCATTGGATAGGAGTTACCATTTGACTACTCTTTTGACGTTTAATTTATATTTTAATTTGTAAAAATTATGAAGATTTTAAGTTCGAATTCCTATAATTACCATCTACGAATATTAATGGAAATTATCATTTTTAACCTAAATATTAGGTAGCTGAAGGGTTATTAGACTTATCAAAAATAAAAATACTATAAATATATAGAGAGATTGTTATTTAATTACTTTTAATGCTAACAAATTGAGCCCCGAGTAAAAGAGAAAGCACATTTTCAATGAAATTCAAATGCCGCAACTGCATGCTGAAAGTACAAACAGTAGATGATTGGGGTACGCAATTGCATAGATAAAACGTTATTAACTGTTGGCACGTGAACTCTAGCCATACACCACGACAATTTACTTTCAAATTAAACAATTATGTACATGATCTGCAATTAAGATTTTATTGGACAAAAGTCAAATGTAAAAAAAAAAACGACAATATTGGTCTCCCCTAATGGAAAACGACATGAGACTTTTCAAAATAAATTTTACAACACAATTAATCCCACAATAGAACAACAGTGAAGGAGATAGGTAAGGTATGGACTATTGGTGTGTAATAAGCCTGTTAAAATGGATGAAATTAGTCACTCGTAAGTAGTTTTTTTTTTTTTTTGACTCGTAAGTAGTTTAAATGATAAGAAATATAAATATTAAATTTGAATAGAAAAATTTGACACTGTTCTTATTATTCCACTTGTAAAAGGAATTAAACTATTTATACTAATGCTAAAAAATTAATTGATGAAATTAGGTATTCATCGAATTCATAACTATCTATAAGTGTAAAAGGAAGGGTAAATTATTAAAATCCCCCTGAGGTTTAGTCAAATTCGTTAGTTGATTCCTCCTATTTTACAAATATATTATGATATCTCTGAGTTTTGTTTCTGTTATACTAAGTCATCCCTCCGTCACTTGTACTGTTAACTCATGGACTTGAACTGTAATTTTCTAATAGAAAATATTTCCTTTTAGTCCTTGAAGTTTTATATTTTTAAAATTCATACCATTTTTTCAATTTAGATGTTATATTAATTTTTAATTATTTTCACAAGTAAAAAAATGTCATTTATTTTAATTTTTAATATTTTAAATTAAAAATATGAATGTATATTTTTTTTGAAAAATTTAAATTTAAAAAAATAAACATTAAGATAAAAAAATTGTAATAGTATTACTAATTTTCACTATATCTTTAATTATAGAAATCTTTTTTTTTATAAATTTTATTTTTTAGAATAAAATATAATGATGAAAAGGAACACTATAATTAAAGACATTATAATTTATAATTGTATTTTGTAATTTTTATTTTTAATTTAAATAAATTTTTAATTTCATATTTTAATATTTTTTTATAAATATTAATCTTTTCATTTAAATTCATTTACTAATGTCGCTCGCTCTGTGTATAATGGAAACACAGGAGACGACACAACACGAACTGAAGGAGTGTGATGCGTAAATATGTACGCCAGTAGCAGTAGTAGAAAAGAATGACTTTGTTGTTGTTGTTGTTTTTTTTTTTTTTTTTTTTTTAAGGTAAAAGGACAAAGAAATGGAGGGAAAGTGTCAAAATGCTTATTGATGACTGGGACTGCACAATATTATTACCTTCTTTTTTTTTTTTTTTTGGAAAATCCACAATATTATTACCTTCACTGCAATGTGATTTTTTTTTTGGAATTTGTTTTCTTTTTAACTTTAATTTTTCTCCAATAAAATCATGACAAACTTAAATTAAGGATTTTGTGCACTTTTGCTAGTTAATTTATTCATTTATTTATTATTATTATTTTTACTTCTATTGGTTTTAAAAAAAATTTTCCAGTTATTACAATTTTAATCAATTTTTAAAATTTTGACAAAAATATTTCAATTTGATAAATATGTAGCAATTATAGTCCACAATTATTATAGTCAAAATTGAATGTGGAGATGTTGATCTCACATCGTTGGTAGCTGTATTAATGTAGATGCTACTGCTACATTAACTGCATATTTGT
>CATIWK010115767.1:0-12418 GCA_949634005.1 Mallotus japonicus
AAAGTATAAATATGTTGAGCATGCATATATATTAAATCTTGATTTAATTATTGAATTGCTAAATTAATTTAGTTTATTTTATTCATTGTAATTTTCCTTGTTTTAGTTATACTTAAATATTTTAAATAAATTACGGTAGAACAGGCTACCTGATGGGTTTCATCAGGACTGTGTGCGCACTGGTAAAATTGAGAGTGAGTGATGATAGTGTATATGCTCGGTTGATGCTGTGCTCTCGAGCTATTAGTTATTAATTAATACTATTGGGGCTGGTAACTCGGTGGATACTGTGCTCTCGGGACCGCCAGTAGTATTTGGATTAAGTGTAAATGACTGCGGCTGTAACTCGGTTGATGCTGTGCTCTCGGAACGGCAGTCTTTGGATTAAGAGAGTCGAAAGACTACTAGAAATTAATGGTTTAGGGTTCTACCTGGTTTTCAAAATAACTGTTTTGTTATATATTATTATATGTTTCAAAAAAGGATTTAATTATAAAATATAAAAATTTATATTTTTATAAATTATATTTATTTTAAAGAGGTTTTCAAACTGCATACATTTCTCTTATTAACTTACTCAGTGAGGTCTGACTCCCCTCAACTATTTTTTTTAGGATCTCGGGAGTCGTCTGTTAGTCCACCTACTTTAGGCCGGAGTTCTTCTTCACCTGCTATTCTATGTAGGTCTATATGACGTACTGTTATATTATATTTGTATTCTAGAACACCGCAGTAGATATTTTGTATTATGATGTATTATTTATGTTAAAAGTTTGTATCATGATAATTTTATATTAATGATGATGAGATTTGGATTTTAATGATAAATGAGTTATTTATCTCATTTAAGTATTTTATTTAAATATTGTTCAGTATTTAATGCTTTTGTTTCATGAAAAATTTTTTAAGGCTTACTATAGGTTTCGGGTACTTTTAAGTATTCCCATTCCCTAGTACCGGTTACGGACCTAATGGTTCGGGTCGTGACAAAATCCGACAACTGATGACTTTAATTGAACACTTAATTTTTATATATTCTTCTTCATTTTAAACTTCTCTTAATAATCATATACCATACCCTCTTGTTTTACTCTATCAAATTTTAGGGTGGAGATTTTGCACTCCACCCATTGATTTTTGCACTCCATTTTTATTTTTTTAGAATTGTAATTTACATGACTATCCTTTATTGAAAATTTTTATTCTTTTATTAATTACAATTTCTAAAATACCATTTTTTTCATTTTCCTTCCAAATTTATTGTTTGATGTTTAATATTTTAAAACTACTTGTAATTGAGGGTTTTTTTTTTTGATAAAAATTAATATAGTCAGTTATTTTTTTCATAAGTACTTTTTAACTTGTAACTTATCTTGTTGTAAAATTTGCACCAATTATAGTAAATAATAGATTTTTTATTTTTTATAAATATGTTTTTTTAAATATCATATGCACATAATTTTTTTTATCCTCATTTTTAAAAATAATTTAAAGATAAAATTATGTGATTAAAAAATTATTATAAAAATTCAACAATAATTCATCACATAAAAAGTATTCGTAGATTCGATGAATAGAGGCAAAATCAATTTACATGTAATTTAGATCAAATACATCCCAACAAATACTCTAATTAAGTTATACTACGAAAAGTCTATTTGATTAAAAAGGAGTATGGCACTTATTTTTCTATTATTAATATGTCACAACACTTGTCTAAAAAATAAAAATTATAGTAATTTTTTATATGATGAAATTTTCATTAAATATTTATAATATATGTTTTTAATCATGTAATTTCATTTTTATATTATTTAAAAAAATTATGATAAGAAAAATAAAAATAAAAATAAAATAATATGCATATGATATTAAAAACTGTTCATAAAAGTAAAAATTAAAAAACTGCTTATAAAAGTAAAAAAAGATTGTTTTTTTTTTTATAATTGGTGCAAGTTATAATTATCTAAACAAATTAAAACGTAAAAAATGGTTATAAAAAAATAATTAACTATGCTAAGTTTTTTAATGCAAAAAAAAAAAAAGATGTAAGTTCAATTACAAGTAGCTTTATAACTTTAAACATTAAATAGTAAATATAGATAAAAAAAATAAAAAATATATATATAGTTTAAGAATAGTAGTTAATGTCTTTCAAAAAAAAAAAAGAATAGCAGTTAATGAATAAAATAAACATTCTAATGAAGTAACTTGAAATTCCAAAAAATAAAAGGAGGAGTGTAAAAATAAATGAGAGGAGTGTAAAAATCCACACCCTAAAATTTATTATTATATTTGAGATTGCTAAATCTTCTAAATCTCTTACACAATTCTTCAGTAAAAATTTTCCAATTCATTTCACAAGTTTTGCATTTTTTTTTTCCATAGAACCACTTTCTCTTTAAGAGAAAAAGAAACCATTTTTATCTTCTGCTCATGAAGAATTTGCATAAATTGGAAATATTTTTAACATTTGCTTACCTAAGTTCTAGGATTTGATGTCATAAAAATTAGTGGCTCTATCTTAGGCATTATATTCCTATAATTAGTATCATATAAATCATTTGACCCATGTTCAACAGGTGCAATCCCAAGAATAGTAATATTAGGGGCAAGAAGAATCCAATAAATGAAAAGCAGAAGATGGAGAAGCACTCAATTCTTGAAGTGGATCTTAGATACGAGAAGCTATAACGATGGATTTCATCACATCAAAGCTATTGATCCGTACGTAGTATGTCAAAGATTAGCCTAATAAGCTTGCATATATAGCTGCTTATGAATCTTGTAGTGCTTCCTAAGTAGCTTATTATTCCTAAAATTACTTTTTTTTTTTTGTATCTTCGGATAACCATATATATATCTCTTTCATGAAATCTTCAGAGTTCATTTGAATTCCTTTCAATTGATCTTCAGTATGTTACATCTCTGTCATGGCTACTTTCTTCGTTTTGGTTATTCAAGCTATAGTGTCTAAATAGGTCATTATCAAGATATGCTGCTCTGATACCAAACTCTCATGTACTAATACATTGGGCATGGAAATCAATAAGAACTTAGAAAAGGATTGAAGAGTTAAAGATAATTGGAAAAATCTTAAAAAATCTCTGTACCGTACCATTTTAATTTTTCAGCATGGTTTGGTACAAGAATTTCGGTCTTTTGGAACAATTTGGTACAATATGTTCGAAATAGATAATTGGAAATTTAAGCCCTTTCAACACTAAAACTCTATATTTTATACAAGTAAAATTATAACAAATTTTTAAAAGAAAATTATAAAACAAAAATAATGCGTCTAAAGTATAGAAAAAAATACACAATCAATTTGTATCTAGTAGGAATATTAATTTTTGAAAAATGCATTTTAATATGGATATTTTATTAAATTAGTATTTAGTAGGTATTTTAATATAAGCCTATTGGTACCAAAAATCACAACCTTTTTGACATTTTGCATATTTATACCAAACTTTAAAACTTGACAAAACTAGTCCAATTCGATATATTATTTGCAATTTTGCATAATTTAACATATTATTCGTAATTTTGCACAATTGTGATTTGGTTATGAATTAAAAAATAAGATACATACATATATGATATTTGAGGGGAATTAGCTAACATCTATTATTATCTCATATGAAAACTTAAATTAGGTAAAAAATGAGATGATTATAGTCTTTACAAATTAAATTAAATTTTTATTCCCGTTATATATATATATATATTAAATTATAGAGATTGAAGTCTAACTAACTATTACAATTAGTATTTAGATGCTGTGGATATAAAATTCACAAAAATAGAGATTAGTTATTTCACCTTATAAGTCATATATTGATCAAATTGTGATTATGCTAAAATTATAAATAATTTGTCAAATTGGGTTAGTTTTGCAAAATTTCAAAGTTTGGTATAAATTTGCAAAAGTTGAAAAGATTGTGATTTTTGACACCAATATGTCTTTTATGTATAAATCTCAATTAATTATTTATATTTAGCTATAATTTAATTGTATATGAACATATATAACGATAATTATATACATTTGTGTTATATATATATATACATATATTAGATTTGATTTTCTGTTTGGAAATTTATAAAGATTCAGAATCGCACCAAAATATTTTTTTAACTCGATTTGATTTAGTTGGAAAAAAAGCTTATTTAATTCCGTACGATTTTAATGTAATTGGATTCAAAATTTCATTATGGTGTGGAATTTTGCTTAGCTAACTTCTAAAAAGCCTCTGTTCAAAAAAAAAAAAAAAAAAAAAAAAAAAAAAAAAACCATTAGCTTTTGTTAGATTTCACTTGAGTTGTTGTTGCTGCTAGCTGGAATTTGAATCATGGCCCATTGATTTCAGGTCCATTCATGTATTCATTTCCAGCATCCTTTTTTTTTTTTTGGCCATATTCATTTCCAGCATCCTACATCAAGGATATGTATGAATAAATATTTTTTATAGAAAGATTTAATGGATTTGTATCTTATTTTATTTATTAATAAAAACTTTGCTTAATTATGAGTAATAATATATCATGCACATCATGCAGATGACAGACTAATTTGAAAAAAAAAATAGTTTAATATGTTAATATTTAGACTATTAAATAAGGAAGTGGTACCCTTCAAATTTACTTTTCCACCATTTTTATTAAATTCACCTTAAAATGTATAACATTTTATCAAAATCAAATCTAATACAACAAAATATTTGCGTCAATTTTACGAAAAGTTTTTTGGAGTCATATATTTTTTTGGATAACTGAAAATGATAAAATATTAATATAAAAAAAAAACTAATTTTGCTTTTTTATTTTTCTAAAAAATTAAAAAAAATGAATATGGGCCATTAAATTTAATTTTTATGAAGTATTATACATTAAAAGTGAATTTGAGAAAAATGTAAAAGAAGATTTGGGATGAGTTACTCTTATTATAATAATAACTAGTTTAGAGCCTGTGGGGTTTCATGAAATAGTTTTTAATTAAATTTAACAAAGAGATAAAAATTTCATAAATAAGTGAAAATTTATAAAAGTTTAAAAAATAAAAATATAACTATAGTTATAAGGAATAAAATTCAAAATTTAAAATAATAAATAAATAAAAATATGAAGGTTCACAAAATATAGACAATTATATATATATATATAAATCATGCATCGTTATTGAAATATAGGAATTGAAATCAAAACTTCACTCTTGAGGTATCATGAAGTAACCAGTTGATATATACACCTCATTAACGATAAAATTTATATCCTTAAACTTTATATATTTAATATGGATATCAAGAACTAATATGTAAAATTAAAAAACAATAATCTCGTGAGAGCATAAATCAAATAGACAGATATAAGAGAATATATATAAAATAAATTTTAAACATAAATAATAATAATACACATATATGTGATCAATCTCATCCAATTTGGAAGAGATTTTAGGTGACAATATATATTTATTAGTATAATACTCACAATTAAACTCTTTCACTAACACCATTAGATGATTCCTCTCTTCTCCTTCGTTGATCTCCAGCAGCAATAACTCTTTGTATGGCTTGAGCAAGTTTTTTCACCTGATGTGTCTTGTGTTCACCTTCTACCTTCTCAACCCTCCCCTTGCAGAATTCTGTCTCCCTCGGAAACAACTCATCATCTTGTCGGAGCCGGCACTTGTGAAGCTTTACATACTTCATTGAACAATTTTGATTTTTTTGTTTCCTTGATCTATGAATATATAGAGAATGAGAGTGTGTAAGAGGATATAAAAGAACGTTGGTTAGGACAACAAACCCATTTGAACATTACAAGGTTTGTTTTACTCTGTGTAAGACAATGATATGGCAAACAAAACGTAAGGGCAAAGGTGATGTATGATCTATTCAATATAGAAATATATTTTATTTATTTTAGGGATAATTGCTTTTTACCCCTGAGGTTTGACCTATTACATTTTTGCATCTCTGACATTTGAAAAAATACACTTTCATCCCTGACATTTGCAAATTTGTATACTATTTCATCTCTAATAGAGGACTAATGAGTGTTAACTGTTGCAAATGTCCGGGATGCAAAAATGCAATAGCCCAAACCACAGGGGGCATAGAGCAATTATCCCTTTATTTTAAATGTATATATACCATTTACTCATAAGGGCTATTGGTACAAAAAAAAAATCATAATCTTTTTGACTTTTTACATATTTATACCAAACCAAATTAGTCCTATTTGACACATTATTTACAATTTTAACACAATTGTAATTTGGTTATAAATTAAAAAATAAAATGGCATTTGAGGTGAATTAGCTAACATTTATTATTATAGTCTCACAATTCGTAAGAAAGTTTAAACTAGGTAAAAAAGAGATGAATGTAGTCTTTACGAATTAAATAAATTTTTCATTCCCATTTTATCTTTTTTTTTAAATTATTGAAATTGAAATCTAAAGTATTTAGATGATGTGCATGTGGAATTCAAAAAACACAAATTTTTTATTAAATTTGTTATGTCATATATTGATTAAATTGCAATTGTACTAAAATTGAAAAACATTTTATTAAATTGGCTTAGGTTTGCTAAATTTAAAAATTTGGTATAAATTTAAAAAAGTTGAAAAGGTTGTGATTTTTGACACCAATATGCCTATTTAGAATTATATGTATTATATTTTATTGTGTAATAGTAAAACATTTATATATTTATTACAAAGTTTAATATTTTGATGTAATATATTTAATATAAATATAAGTAAATTATTTTTTTAATAAAGTTTTTGTGCTACGTTTATTTGGCCACCTATGACTTAGGTTGCGTGTGTATATAATTATGGACCACCGAACTTTGACATTGTACGTGCATATGTAGTTGGTGTTTTCTTGTTAAACTTGTTATGCCCTTAGATCCCTCATGGATACATAATTCCTCTTAGCCTCTGTTTGTTTGCGGAAAATATTATTTCAGAAAATATTTTCTTTTATTTTTTAGTGATTAGATTATCTAGAGAAAATAAATCAAAGAAAAATAATGTACCAGTCAAAGAAAAGTTACTTTAAAACAAGGAAAAATGTTTTCTCATTTTAAAAATGGAAAAACATTTTCCAATACCTTTTACAATATCTTCTCTCATCATTTATTACATTTTCTTTTATTTTTCAAATAAAATATTTTCTCTAAAAAATATTTTGTAAAGAAAATATTTTCTAAAAATAAAATATTATCCGCAAACAAACGGAACCTTAATTTTTTTTTTAACTTGATTTATGAATTTGTTACTGTATGTTTAAGGGAAAAAATCTACAAAATTTGCTTCTTTATCTAAGACAGATTTTAGGGTAATTTTATTCTCTAAACATTTTATTTTATCACCATAAATTAAGAGTGAGTACGTGTTATTTATGTTAATATAGTAAAATTTATTTTGAAAAATAAAATAATCACACAAAGTATCCTTTTTCAAATATGGAGCTAATCTCATGTGGACAAATTAATTTTAGGGGTCATTTGGTTCATACTCCGAAATCAGAATGGGAATGGAGGGGAATGGGAAATGGAATGAAAATTTTAATAAAGTATCTGGTTTATTAGGGAATCGGAATAGGAATCAATCTTATTTATATATAAAAATATAATAATTATTATTATGAATTTATATTTTTTATTTTATTATTTGAAAAAAATATTATATTTCATAAATTTTAATAATATATGACAATATTTAAAATTTTGACTAATTTATAATTAGTTTGACTTGATTTTATGGGAATGAAAACTCATTCCCTACCCCTAAAAGGGGAATGAGTGATTCCCATTGATGGGGGAATCCATTCTCATTCCCATGTAAAATTTTAATGAACCAAACATTAGGAATCGGAATCATTAATTCCGATTCCGATTCCGATTCCCACCCTTATTTTTCATGAAACAAACGACCCCTTAATAAAAAATGTAACCCAAGAATAAAATAAGACAAGAACATAATCTATCTCATTTTATTGGCATAATAGAATTAAAAAATAAAAATAAAAGATTATACAATTGTGTCACACACACACACATATATATATATATTGGAGTCCTAGAGGGGGTGAATAGAACTAATAAAAGTTTAGAGGAAAAGTAGAAAATTAAAGGGAAACTAAGGAGGCATTTGGTTCATACTCCAGAATCGGAATGGGAATGAGAATAGGAATGAGAATGAGAATAGGAATGGGAAGGAATAAAAAAGGGAATGGAATTTTGAAAAAAGTGTTTGGTTTTACTAGGGAATGATAGTAATGGGAATGAGCATCAAATATCATTTAACAACTAAAATTTTTTTTATGAAAAAATATTTTTATAATTATTTTTTATATATAAAAATTAACATTATAATTATTTTTATATATTAAAAATTAAAATTATAATTATGTATTATAAAATATTTATTTATAAAAATATTGTTATAATTTTTAACAAAATTATAAAAATTATTTACTTTTGATAAATATTTTTTATTCAAACATTTAATGTATATTTTTATTAATTTATATGTTTCATGTATAAATTTTAAAAATAAATGTTAATATTTAAATATTTAACCAATTTATAATTGATTTGACTTGATTCCCTAAGAAATCAAAAGTCATTCCCTAAGAATAAGTGGGGAATGATGATTTCCATTGATGGGGGAATCACATTTTCATTCCTATATTAATTTTAGTCAACCAAACACTAGGAATCAAAATTGTTCATTCTGATTCTGATTCCGATTCCGATTCCCACCCTCATTTTTTACCAAACAAACGCCCCCTAAAAGGTAATTTAGGGAAGAATGAATATGAAGAGTAAATATATTATAGTATATAATGATTATACTTTTGGTATATTATCAGTTCTAATACACTTCAAAACATCAAAACAAACAAATATTTTTTAGCTTTGAGAGTTAATGCTAAGAGAGTTTTTTTTGGTTGCAAAGATATCTAACATCTTAAATGAGGTTGTTCTTCATGTATTTATAGCCAACTAACATTTTTCTAGCTGTTAGAGACTATTGATCAACTCTCAAGCAACCTCCATAGCTCATTAAATGAAAGTTCACTTTTTGTAGGAAAATGGCTGCTCACGGTCGTGAGCGGATGCTTGAGCGGAAATCTAGCTGTTAGAGAAAAAGTAGTCGTTGGGGGGGGAGGGGGGGGGGGAGGCGGTCTGTCAGAGTCTCCTTATAAGCCCCTCACGATCGTGAAGGGCGCCCATGATCGGTGCAGAGTTTGGAACTCTGCTGAGCGCTGCAAACCCTTCTTGCTCGTGAGCTACCTCACGACCAGGTAATTCTCGGCCACTATCTCATGGTCTAGCCTTAGAGCCCTTCCTTTAGTACAAATGACAATAATTCATCCGCAATTATTGCATAGATTCGATTTTCAAGTTTACCTCTCTAATACTATCATAAAAATGCAAATGCGTTCAATAGAAAACATTATTGGTAGACCATTAAGGATCGATTATAATACATAAGAAGGCTCTAAGGGAAGTTTGCCCATATTGTTGTTGAACTTGATTTGATGAAGCTTTTAGTGTCTCGGATTAGGGTTGATGGTCGCCTGCAAGTGGTAAAATATGAGTACTTACCAGTAATCTGTTATTAGTGTGGGCACTATAGCCATAATAGTGAATTCTGCTCCTTTAAGGAGAAAGCAATCCTAAATGCTGATAGTGGAGATAATCATAACCAATCAAATATCCAATTTGGGTCCTCCTCAGATCTACCACATGAACAATGGGAAACTGAAGCTAATGATCGATGCCTTGGTCCATGGATGTAAATGTCGGTGAGAGGGCGTAGAGTTTTTAATAAGGCAACAACATCAAAATCGGCTAGATTATATAAGAATGCAAAAATTTCGAGGGCAAGATTTGAAATACTATCCGATATGGTATGAGGGAAAAAATCGACAAAATCCCTTAACAGGATTGGAAAAGTCAAGGGCATGTCCCTGAATTGAAGACATTTTTATAAAAAGAGTGAGAGGAAGTCCAAAATGATAATGGGGTCTGTGCAAGTGGGTTAACCCAATAAAGAAATTATCAATGACAAGAATACGAAGAAAATTACTTTAACTCTTCAAACTAACCCAATTGATGTGGATGAACAACCAATGCAATAAACTCTAGACGTAGCTAACTTGGCCTACTTTAAAATAGTAATTTGTGAAACCTCTCTTGACACTAATAACCACAGGGTGGTAAGAAGTACATCAATGTATACTTTGGTGTAGAGTATGAAACTCATAGGTCCTCATCACATTTAAAAGTCAACAAATCAAATCGACCACTTGAGTTGAAGTAGGCTATTAATCTAAAAGGAGAGTTAAGATGAAAAAGCCATATGGAAAAAATCCATGGGATGCCATTTGTAATGTTTCTTTAGAGGACCTGAGTTTAGATATTAATGACAATGATGCAGAAGATGATAGTGTAGGAAGTTTGGAAGCATGATAAGGTTGTTACCTTAATGATGTTCTTTGTTTTCATTATCCTTTTACTTTTATCTTATCTTTTAACTTTAACAATATTTGTGTGGAATTTTCAAGGAGCAGCTAGCTCGAGAGTCAGATGCTCTATGATCTATTTCATTAAAATTTATAATCCTTGTATTCTTATCTTAGTATAGCAGAGAATAGATGGTCGTAAAGCAGATCATGTCATTAGAGCTACCAAATACTCCCACTCTTTTAGAGTTAAAGCAGATGGATTCTCTAGGGTATATGGGTTCTTTAGAACAGAAACGTTCGAGCTCAAATCCTTATCAGTAATAAGCAGTATGTTTACCTTGAAAAAGAAGGTTTCAGAGGTCATTCTACCTTCCTTACAGTAGTCTATGCTAGCCCAGTCTGTCGATATGGGAGAAGTTATGGCATCATCTCAATTAGATTACAAACAACATAAATTCCCCATAAATTGTTTGTGGGGATTTCAACTCCATTCTGAATGCAGAAGAGAGTTATGGTCTGCTGTGGTGGTGGATTGGACATATCAGGTGCAGGTGAAGGAGTATGGGCTTCGGGTCTTGGATTGGGAATAGTAGGTGCAAGTGAAAAAACATGGTCCTGGGGTATTGGATTGGGCATAACAGGTCGCAAGTGGAGGAGTATAGGCCTGGGGTATTGGATTGGGCATAGCAGGTGATGGTGAAGGAGTATGGGGCTGTAATATGGAATTGTCCATTGCATGAGTATGGGCATGTGGTCTTGAATTGGGCCTGAGGGAAGGGACCTACTGTAGGACTGAATTGGTTGCTAGAGTTGGCCTGGTATTGCTAGATTAGTCATGTGAATCTCTTCTTCTCCCTTTTGCAGGTGCAGGTGCTAGAGTTAACTGCAAATAAAAGTACTCAATTATATAAGTCTTAAACAAAACAAATTTCAAGTAGCCCAATTAGAACATACAATATCTTACCTGGTTGCCCTTGTTTGGGCAACTGACTCTTCCATTAATTAGAAAATGAAACCCATTAAATGCAACGTTATTGAAATAGAAATAATTTGTTAGGTTACTGAATGTGTCTTTTGGGCTAACTATTGTAATATTAGGAGGCCTTTTGGACCAAAAATTTTTGAGGATCCAAGCGATTCTTAGCCCAAACATCAGGAGCCCATACGCATTTTTTTTTTTTGTGTAATAAATGAAAATTCAGTGTTTTTTAGTAAAAAAGTCTAAAAATTGCACATTTTTAGTAAATTTCTCATTTTTCTAAAGTTCAATTTGTGTGCAAAGGCTCCGAGTAAATGCTCAAGAAATTTTGTTCAAAAAAAAAAAAAACATGCTCAAGAAATTGCCGGCTCAGTTGCCAAATCTGAAAAATAAAAAATAAAAAATAAATTCAAACTTTCATCTCATGTAGTAGAAGAAGCAACAGAAGAAGAAGGAAGCAATGGAGAAAGGAGTACAAAGATGGATAGTTGACATATCAAAATGGGACCCATCTCCCCAAGAATTCTCTTCTGCGCTCTCTCTTCTTCCTCAGCACCACCAATCCTCCGTCACCAGGTGCCCTTTCTTTCTTCATCCTTTCTTGTTTTATGTGTCAACAAGGCAATTGACAATCAAGAATTACATTTTGTGGAGTTGGGTTTTCTCCTCCAATATTTCTTCTTCTCAAATGATATGAACAGTTGCTTGGAGGTAGCAATCAACCATTGTATCCTTAGAATCAATACTGGACCTGACATCATTGTTTTTGGTGTCGATCACTGATTCATTTGTTATTTTCTCTGCCAATTTGAGCAGGAAAGTGTTCAATGTAAAATGAAGACTTAAGACCCTTTATTATTTAAGACACCCATTATTCAAAATGCTTACAAGTTTTGGTTACACACACACACACATATTAGATGTTTAGCTGTTTTGGAAATTGCGA
>CATIWK010115912.1:0-49154 GCA_949634005.1 Mallotus japonicus
CGGAATAAGTATATTTTTAGTATATTCGCCACGTAAGCATCCCATTAAGCAGTCTAATCATCTTGTGGGCTCCATAAAATAAAATTTGCTGAAATTTTTTTATAGGGCCCATAAGAAAATTTTATTTTATGGGGCCAACAAGATGATTAGATTGTTTATTGGGATGTTTACATGGCAAATACACTAAAAATATATTTATTTTGGCTGCCACGTATGCTAAATTTGACCGGATATATTCGAAGTACTTTAATTTGTATAAAAATATAACTTTAGTAACTGAAAAGAAAAAAATAAAAAATCTAGTACCATTTTGAAACATGGAGCAAAATTATGGTACTAATGGTGCAATAAACCCAAAAGATGCCACATCAGCCTATGTCTTCCGCCACATCAGCCTATGTCTTCCACCACATTAGCCTATGTCTTCCACCACATTAGCCTATGTCTTCCCTCTCTCCCACATGTTTACAATTTTTGAAACAACTTTACTCTTTCTTCTTAAGAAAGGCGTTAGAAAAACAATTAGAAAAACAATGACAGCAACTTTAATATGTTCTTGTTATAACTTTTCCAGCTAAAGATTGTTGCTTTTCATCTGCTAATTGAAGAATATTCTCTCGCCTTTCATCATCTACTTTATGGGTGAGGACAAGGATTTTGCAAGTTGCTACATTATAAAAAAGTGAGATTCGAGATTCTCACTCTGATATTGTATTTTTTAGATGATCACATGTTAATGCATGTGATGTTTATGTTAAGATCTACATTTAATCGAAGCCATTCAACTATTGCAGACAAAAAAAAAACAAGGAAGATAATGGGTTGGTAGGATCGAGACAGTGGAAACACGAGGGAAAGCTATGGGGACCAAAAGCAAAGATGTCTTTTTTCCATAGAGGTAAAGTAACAAGAACTTAGATTTTAATAATGTATAAATGATTTTGCTTGTCGAGAAACCCTAATGCATACTTAAAAAGAAAAAAAAATTAATTGGGATTGTGAAAAAATGAGAATGCATGTATCAAAAAATGAGAATGAGTAGTTATAACAGTTGATTATAGAGCTTTATTTTATTATTTTTAATATATTGTAACAGATGGAATACGTTCAAAATCATTTTTTATGAACTTGCATCATGGTGGTGAATTTGGTAAGTGGGGATATTTAAATGGAGAAGTAGATGAAAAGGAGTTTGAGATTGATGAAATCTCATTGGTAAGAATAGACATGTGGGTAACTGAATTAGGTGAGTTTGGGAGTATGTTATATTACTAGAGGGAACCTCATAAAGACTTTAACTTAGGCTTAAAGTGTTTAGAAAATGATGCAAGTGTCTTTAAGATGGCATTAAGTGGTTCTGATGTAGGGGAAGTAAATGTATATGTAAAGCATTTAAGTGAAAGTGATGTTGAGGAATTGACAACTCCTGTTAAAAAAAGTGGTGTTATTATTGAAGAGATAGTAGAAGATGAGACAGAGGCAGAAGTAGGAGAAGTGGGAGTGAATGATGAAGTTGTTACTGATAGGCCTGGGGTAGTTAGCAATGTTTTTGACATTATCATTAGGTTTTTAGAGTATCCAGCTTCTGTTGAAGAGAATATAGCAAATAGTGAGACAATTGATAAAGCTGATGAAGAAATATGTCAAACTGATGTTGGTCAAATTGAGAATGAATTACAGAATGATTTTATTGATACTGAATATAATTTTGTGTATGGTGATAAGGATTTCATATCAATGTTGGGGCATAATAAGAGGCATCATGCAATAAGCCTTTTATAAATTGTGCTTCTTTTTATTTGTTTATGTATGTTGATTATGTTGGTTAAGAAAAAAGGCAAATTTATTTGTGACAGCCACCTAAGTATTACAAAGGAGCAACTAGTCAAACTACAGATGCAACACCAAGGACCAGTACACCTATAACAGTGCAGTGGATGATGGATGTATGTTCATATATTTAATTTATTTTGTATGTGCATGAGGCAAATTTATTTTATTATGTATTCTGTGTTGTTGTCTAAAATGTGCTTCTTTGGTTTATAGGGAAGTAGTCAGGTTACATCTAACAATGGAACTCAAGCCTCAGCTCCACCACCATTTGATATTTCAATGCAAATGAGTTCTGGGAATAATACTGTTAGTTGATGTTTCATAGTCTGTGTGAATATTGTTTGTTTATTTGCCTTTTGTGATGATTGTTAAGCGACCTGCATTTTTTGTTCTAGGGATCACAAAAGAGTAGCATTTCTGAGAATGCAGTGCAACAAAGTGGGAGTACTAACACAACGCCTCCAGTGAAGGGAAAGAAGAGGCAAAGGGGAAGGGAAGTGCCATCAAGATACATGGACCATATGAAGAACTCAAAGAAATAGAGATAGGGACAGTTTGTATTTTGTTTTTTTGTGTGTTGCTAATTATGGCTATGAAATTTTTTGGTACTTCTGATATAGCCAAACTGCAACTTAGGAAAGATTAACCAATATTTTAAACAATATTTTGTGTTTCAAGAATTGAAATAAAGCAACTCCTTTTAGTTTCAACATTGAATCATTAATCAGTGGAGAAGTTATGTAATAGCTACACTTGATTATATACAATATACTAGCTAAATGTTCAGTAAATTTTTGTCTTCCTATTCTGTTCAAATTCTAGAAAATATGTATTATTGTTAAAGAAAATCAAATGCATACATTCATGTATTGTTACTGCAAAAAGAAAATGCATTATTGTTAAATAAAATGAAACAATTCAGATTCACAAATCTATTTATCTTAATTCCATTGATCTTCCAAAAGTTACATTTTAGCTCTGCAAGCTTTCATTCACATTACATTTTTCCTACAACTACAACTGCCACAACACATTGCACTACCACAACACATTACATTAACACTACACAAAGCACTACCACTACCACTACACATTGCATTTTCCTATTCCTAAATAGTTATAACCTATACAGCAATTGCAACCCAGCTTAAACAAAATTTCAGTATTGACCAAATTTGATTTTTTCTTTCATGCTTCTCCGTCTTTTTCGCCTTCTGTTCCTTCTCTAATCTGTCAAGCTTCCTCAAGAGCCTAATAATCACAACTCTTGCTCTTGCTGAAATAAAAGGATCCACCCATTCAAAAAACTGACATGGGTTGCTTTGCCATATCATAAATAAGAAATTATCAACATTAAAACCCAACTTCGACTACACATTATTAGGAAAAATTAATAAATTTTTTCCCAAATTTAATACCTCAAAATTTCTGCATCCTAAGAACCTCCTGCCTGGATTGGCGTCAGTCCATGTCGTTCTCATCACTGCTTCAACATCACAATGACATTTGGTCATAAAAACTTTCATTAGCAAGCTTCGTTGAACTTATTTGTGGTTTGAAGTGGTTTAGGGTTTCCGCAGCTTTTTCTCCCAAGCACATGCAATAGAGAAAATTTTAGAGATGGAAAACAGTGCAAAAATTAGACCTGGTTCGTTTTGAAAGAAGAGAAAACCAAAAAAATATGTTAAGTTATGAGAGAGGTTGGCTTGAATAAAAAAATAAATATATGAGTGAGGGCTGATGTTGCAAAAAGTTATAGGAGAGGTTCGCCACTTAAAAATTATGTGCCATGTCACATGCCACTTGATGTGCCACGCGTGCATCCTCTACCGGAAAGTGGAGTCAGGTACTTTATTACAACTAGAAAAAAGTCATACTGTTTTAAGTGACTCGATAAAAGTTAGGTACCACAATGGTACTTTTGCTAAAAGTTGGGTACCACGAGTGTAAATTACCCTCTGTATTTTGGAGCTGAGAGCACACTAGATTCATGGAATGTACCCACATTTGGTTTGGATATTGAGTTTTTATGCTTTACTGGTTATAATTTTGTTAGACTATTTGTTCCATTAGTCTTTGAGTTAATAGATTTGGTTGATTTTATTGTTGAATCTTTGTAATCTCTTGTATTTCTCTTTTTAAATGAAACTGTTGTTCAAAAAATATAATCTCTCTCTCTCTCTCTCTCTCTATATATATATATATATATATATATATATATATATATATAGTCTAGTATCAGAGCTTGATACCAGAAACATCCTATAACAACATCCTATATATATATAAGTACAATTAAAAAAGTCCTAAAAATGTGCAAAATTAAAGATAACCACATGGTGTTTCTCAAAAAAAAAAAATACAAGGTATTTTTTTAAAACAATATCATGAGGTAACTAATTAAAGATTAAAAATAAATGTAATTACAAATGTTTTTGCCGCTATAGTTCCTTATTACAATTAAGGGTATGTTCGACTTTTTCTTTCCTCATTCTTCTCCTCCCCCTCACCAGAACCTTATCGAGAACAGCCACTGTACTGAAAAATAATATGTAGTATGGTCGAATATTGATATATTGCCTGTCAACGACCAAAATTATTTAGAAGTCACGATCCGCTTAAATATTAGATCGGCCCCCTTATTTTCCAGTGTAAAATAGTCAATATGCACAATATGGAACGTTTTTTAATACCCTAATGAATACTGATAGATATTTGTATTACATAATATCGTGACCCTACATAAAGATAGAATTTTTTTTAATTACATTTTTAACCTCATAATACAACGAGGACATTCAATTAAAAGAGAGGGTTGTATGAAATTCTATGCTCCTACAATAGGACTATATATTCTTGTCGCATCACACAACATTTTCCATTTTATATTTATAATTCAATAATGTGAATTTTTAAAATAAAGGGAAAGAATATATATATATATATATACACTAAAATTAGTCTAATGGCTAAATGTCATGACATGATATGAAAGAACTAGAGAGACTAGAAAATTAAATCCTTCAAAATTCTATTTTTTTTAGTAAATATCTTGATCCTATAATAGAATGTTTTAGAGTTAGGCCACAATTAACCCATTTACTTAAACAAGGGCTAAAGTAGCAATTTGCCCCTTGAACTATCATTGAATGTGCAATTAACTCCAAAATCAATTTTCTTGGCTATTTTACCTAAAAAGATCCCAATTTTGGAAATTTGGCCCAATTTCTCCCTAAAGTTATCGAGTGTATTACACTCTCTTAAACTATATAAATAAATAATTTTTTATTTACAAAATAATTTTTATATAATAAACCTAAAATAATTCGTAAACTTACAATTCCACCTATGCCTCCTATGTTGCCATCACCTTCATGATGCCCTTTGATGTCTCCATCAGCGCTACATCCACTCACCGTCCTGCCTTTAGAATCTTCGCTATTGTTGCCCTCTCTCACTTTCATCAACAATGTTTCTTCTTCTTCTTCTTCAGCTAGTCTAGTCACAGTTTGGTCTGTTTAAATCTCGACATCCGGAGTCCAGCTGATCCATCCTGATTTGTTTATATTTTAACATCCTAGTATATTCATAGCCCACCCACCACCTTTCATGCTACCTTCGCCTCCTATGCTATAATCTCCCACCTCAACTGATAACTTGATTTCTGGAACCTCTGAGTCCTGCGATCAAGCAACCAACAAGAAGCAAGGTGAGATGTGGGGTTTCCCCCACTAACCCTCTGATGCTTAAGTTAGAGAATGTAGAGAGATAGTTTTAGAGAGATAAAGAGAGAGTAATAGCTAAAGAATAGAAAATAGAATAGAATGAATAATAAGAGAAAGGGGAAGGAGTATTTATAGAGAATGAGATATGCAAACCTAAGAGGAATGAGATTCCTCTTGCATGTAGGACTTGTGTCTTTCACGAGTATTTATTTCCTAATCCAAGACTTCTTCTCCTATTTGGTTTGAGCTTCTTTTCTCTGCAAGTTATTGTTTATTTAGGAATATATTGAATATGGAATAGGTTTATATCTGTGGGGTATCAAGAGTCCCCTCCGAAAGTCTAGTCGGATATTTATGTCTGAGATGAAGAAAAATCTACTGAAGTCATGTTGGTGGACTGAGGTGGCCAGCCTCAGTCCTTATTGATGTGGATGCTTGGTACCAAGTCTTTATAAACCTGAAAAAATGAAAAAATGCCAAATGGGCTCATAGATGCTCGGCGTCCCGAGGGAGTAACCCACCAGTGTTATAGTAAACACGCAAAATAGGACCTAGCAAGGCAAGAGTTTTTGAGATGCTCGGCATGTAGTCGTGGCCCGAGAAGGCGAGTTTCTGTATACTCGGCCCTTAATGAGATGCTCGGCACGTGGTCGTGGCCCGAGAAGGTAAGTTTCTGTATACTCGGCCCTTAATGAGATGCTTGGCACGTGGTCGTGGCCCGAGAAGGTGAGTTTCTGTATACTCGGCCCTTAATAAGATGCTCGGCACGTGGTCGTGGCCCGAGAAAGTGAGTGTCTGTATATTCGGCCCTTAATGAGATGCTCGGCACATGGTCGTGGCCCGAGAAGGTGAGTTTCTATATACTCGGCCCTTAATGAGATGCTCGGCACATGGTCGTGGCCCGAGAAGGCGAGTTTCTGTATACTCGGCCCTTAATGAGATGCTCAGCACGTAGTTATGACGATCCGAGATCCGAAACAGCTAGAAGCCAGACATGTGTCGCATCTTTCGAGATATTTTGAAATTTAAAGATGGCATAACTGCCAGTGTCTGATCAATTGCCAAAAGAAGTGACATGTGATGATAGTTGTGCAGATGGAGCATCGCGTCTATTGGGGAGGACGAGGCCTCGATTAACGTTTTCAATGATGACAATTGATGATGGTGTGGCTATGACTATTGTGCCCTTTGTTACTGCCATGTTTAGTACCCAATTGATGAGGGTAACCCGAGTCTTTTCGCAAGATGCTTCTTAGGTTATAAAGAGAAAATGAGAGAATGGTGAAGAGGCACCTTTGCTTTGCTTTCGTTTTCTTCTTGCGCTTCAATTATTTCTGCCTCTTATCTCTGTTGTTTCCATTGCTGCTACTTCCATTACTGCTGCTATCAAGGTTTTCGTGCTTTCCAGGTGAATACTTCTCATTCCTTTGCTTTTGTTAGTTTTCCCTTCGTGCTGTAACACCATGCCTTCTAGAGAGCAAGTAAAGTTTGACTTGTTTGAGTCTAGAGTAGATCTGGGGATGTTAGAATGGTATAGGCGTCTGTTTAGCATTCCACAAGCCTATAAATTACACACTACTGATAGGAGGGCGAACGAACCCTACCCAGATGCCATAAAAATGGTAGTGTACCAGGATCAACTAGAGGGTGGGTTGAGATTTTCCATAGATCCTTTTGTGAAGCTATTCTTGAATAGGTATAATATTGCTCCCCGGCAATTACATCCTAATAGTTATAGGATATTAACTGGGTATATGGAGTTGATGTATAGGGAGGGTAGAGAGCCGGATTTTGACATGTTTCGCTATATGTATAGTCTAAATAAGAAAAAGGGGAGCTGACGTTTGCTCTCTCGGCTGTTCCCCATCTGTGTCTGTTTGTGAAACTCTGAGACATACCCAAGTCTTGGAGACACAAGTACTTTGTCATAGAACATCTGACGGAGTTCTTTGAGATCCGTCATCTATGGGTAGATGACTGTCACCGTGTACGACGTCCTCAAGAGTTGTCTGAAGAGGATGCCATGCTAATAAAGAGAATTCATGAGCGGAGTATATCGATGAGGACTTCTGCTGAGAATTGCTCCCGGCGGTACTTACGGAGAGTGTATCCTGAGAATAATGGTAAGTTCCGAGATTCTTCGAGGTATTAGTTCTAACTATGCTTTTTCTTTACTCATGTAGATGGCTGACTTTTTTCACTTTGCGGACAGAATTCTAATATCAGATGACGAGGGAGAAGACGCTCCAACTGGTAACGAGATTGCCCAAGAAGATGCTCCGACAGGTGCTGAGCCTGTGCTAATAGAGCCCGTATCTCGGGTAGAAGCTGATGATGAAGATGAGATTCCCCTGATCCAGAGGAGTATCACTGGGAAGAGTGCTGCTGGGCCTTCCAAAAAACGTACTCGCAGTAAAGAGGTGGAGGTTGAGGAAGAACTTGCTGAAGGCATATTCATCAAATGCCCGAGACTTGCTAGATGTCCGGATGCAAGGCCTTTCTTCCTTCAAAAGATGAACCCTCCGAGTGTGCTAAAACCGTAAGTCCGGGAACACTGTGTAGAGACGTTACGCCTTCCCGAGGATGTCCAGCGATGGTGGGACATAGGGAAGGGCGAGCTTTATAATATGCTGATTTGCCATACTCTGGAGGTAATATCTGCTGAATTCTCTCTTTTTTCCTTTTTTTTTTCTATAAAAGCATTTGCTGACTGTATATAATATATCCAGATGGCACAAGGTCTGATGTAAGCTAGGGACGAATAATTCGTCCTTCAAAGAGAATACAATATGAAGGAGGCTGAAGTCGGTACAATTGCTATCGATTGGGAGATGCTGCCAAATGTGCTTTAGAGCTCAAAGAGGTTGAACATGCCAAGGCGACGTCTGAGGTTGAATCTTGTCAAAAGAAGATTCAGGAATATAAGAGTACAAATGCTCAGCTAACTGGAAAAATAAAGAACCAAGATGCAAAGCTTGCACGCCTGAAGAAGGAACTATCAAAGGAAAAAAAATCCCAGACTGCTGACAAGAAATCCTATCAAAGGATGATGGGTGAATTTCTCAGAATCTATAAGTCTAATTGCAAGAAGGCAATGCTTGCTCAAAAGGCTGATCTGGACTTCTCTGATATTGACAAGATTACTTCTCATGACCTGGCTTAGCTGGCTTCAGAAGAGGAGAAGGCGAGCAAGTCTGCCCAGAAGTGATGAAAGGAGCCAACGATTAAAAAGGTTGATCTTGCTCAAAAATCTTCTTCTGAGGTTTCTGCTGAATCTTCGACTGCTAAGGAGAAGTCTCCTCCAGCTGCTGGTTCTTCTGCCTACCCTTCTGAGGTTCAAATACTGGATGGTGCGGATCCCTTGCCAACTCCGAAGGGAAATACCAATGTTTAGATGTAGATGCTTTTCTCTTCTTCTTTTCTTTTTTTTTTTTTGTAAAGCTTTTGGGAATCAATGAAATAGTACTTTTATTGCATCTGAATATCTAATTTTCTCTGAGTATAATTTTCTTTATTGGTAATACTTTCTCAAGCTATCTGAGTTCCAATATCTAGATAGCTCTTTCCCTTGCATGTCTCATATCTTGTATACACCTTTTGTAGTGTTTTCTGAGATTTGATAAGGGCCTTCCCAATTAAGTCCGCGTTTGCCTGTTCCAGAATTTCCTTTGCCAATATCTTCTCTTTGTAGGATGAGATCTCCGACCTTAAACTACTTTTATCGAACATGTTTATTATGATATCCAGCTATCTTGAGCCTCTGGGCCTCTGAGATGATGGATGCCTGCCTGTTCCCTCCTTTCCTCAAGTAAATCTAGACATATCCGAGCATTGATATTGTTAATGTCCGAGTCTATTTCCCCAGTTACCCGATAGCTTGATGATCTAATCTCCACAGGAATTACGGCATCCATCCCATAAGTTAGTCTGAAGGGAGTTTCTCCTATTGAGCTTCTGAGTGTCATTCTGTATGCCCAGATGATGTTGTTGAGTTCTTCTACCCAGTTTTCTTTCTTTTCGTCTAGCCTTTTTTTCAATCCTTGCATGATGATTCTGTTCATGACCTCTATCTGCCCATTTGTCTAAGGATGAGCAACTGAGGTGAATCTGAGTTTGATGCCTAAATTTGTGCAAAATGTTTTGAACTTTTCATTGTTGAACTATTTCCCATTGTCTGTTATCAAAATGTGAGAAATTCCGAATCTGCAGATGACTTTTTTCCAAAAGAAGTGTTGAATCCGAGCTTCTATTATGGCTGGGACTGCTTCAACTTCTACCTATTTGGTGAAATAATCAATGGCTACTATCAAGAACTTCTTTTGGGATGTTGAAACCGGAAAAGGTCCAAGGATATTCATTCCTCAGATAGCAAAGGGCCATGGACTCCCTATTGGATGCTGAGTATTAGATGGCTTATGATTCAAACAAGCAAACTACTGATATTTAGAACACTTCTGAGCTAGCTGATGCGTATCCCTAGACATACTTGGCCAGTAATACCCTTGTAATAGTGCTTTTCTGACTAAAGATCCTTAAGCTTCATGGGCCCCGCAGATTCCCTCGTGGATTTCTCTAAGCACATAGTTACCTTCGTCTGGTGATACACATTTCGACCATGGATGAGATAAAGATCTTCTGTAGAGTTCTTTGTTGCTCAGAGAATAGTGTGCCGCTCTGAGTTTAATCTTTCGAGCTTTTAGTTTATCCAGAGGTAAGGTGCCTTGACTCAGGTACTCTATGATGGGCTTCATCCACTCTGCCACCTCCTGGGTATTCATGACTTATGTTTCATCGGTACTTGGCTTGACGAGTTCTTCAGTTAACTCTAGTGCCTTGAATATTTGATTAGCCTCTGAGGCTAATTTTGCTAACAAGTCTGCATCTGTATTTTTGCTCCTCGGGATCTGGAGTATTTCCTATTGTCCCCCTTCATATTCGAGCTTCTTTAGAAGCTGTCTAGCTTTCTCAACATACTTGATCATGCTTGGCTCTTTGCTCTGGTATGTTCCTTTGACTTGGTTGACCACCAACTGAGAATCAGAGTAAATCTTTAGATGCTCGGCCCTGACTTCTGTGGCTAACTTAATTCCTGTAATTAATGCTTCATACTCGGCTGCATTGTTTGTGGCGTTGTACTGAACAGTATATTTGATTCTGAATTTGTATGGTCCAATAAGGATAATCCCAGCACTATATCCTCGTGTGCTTGATGCTCCATCAATATACAATTTCTACTCCGGATGTGTTATTGACACCGATTCTTCCACTGTCATTTCCTAAATGAAGTCTACCAAAGCTTGAGCTTTTATTTGTTGATGAGGCTCGTAACTAATATCAAATTCACCGAGTTGAATAAACCATTAGACTAGTCTTCTTGAAGTTTTAGGCCTCTGTAAAATTTTCCTCAAAGGAAAGTTTATTCTGACGATTATTGAATGAGCTTGGAAGTATTGTCTGAGCTTTTTAGATGTATGAACAACCATCATTGCTAGCTTATCTAGCTTGGGATACCTTACTTCCGAGCCTCTGAGTATCTTACTAACATAGTAGATTAGATTTTGCTGACTTCCTTCTTCTCGTACCAGTACTGAAGCGATGGACTCATGCCCAATAGAGAGGTATAGGTATAAGACCTCATTTGGTATTGGTCGGCTAAGTAATGGAGGAGAAGATAGGAATCTTTTGATTTCCTCAAATGCTACTTGGCACTCGTCATTCCATTCGAATTTTTTTGAATTTTTCAAGGCTCGGAATAGGGGCATGCTCTTCCTGGCCGAGCATGAGATGAACCTTCCGAGAGCTGTGATCCTACCGTTAAGCTTATAGAGTTCGTTTAATGTTTTAGGAGCTTTCATGTTGAGAATGGCTTCCATTTTCTCTAGGTTTGCCTCTATTCCTCTATGTGAGATCATGAATCTCAAGAATTTTCCAGCTTTGACCCCAAAAACACACTTTTTTGGATTAAGCTTAATCCAGTATTAATCTAAGAGTTTGAGGATTTGCTCAAGATCTTCAGCATGTTGTGCTGCTTGCTGACTTTTGACGATGATGTCATCCACATATACTTCCACGTTTTTCCCAATCTGATCTTTGAAGACATGATTCATCAATCGTTGGTACGTTACTCCTGCATTTTTTAGACCAAAGGGCATAACTTTGTAACAATAAAGACCCTCGTGTGTGATGAAAGATGTTTTCTCCTGATCTTCTTCTTTTATGGGGATCTGATGATGTCCTTGGCTGCATCTACGAAACTATACAAACTGTGACAAGCTGTTAAGTCTACCAACTGGTCAATTGTTGGTAAGGGGTAGCTATCTTTGGGACATGCTTTGTTTAAATCGATGTAGTCAACACACATTATATACTTTCCGTTAGCCTTTTTGAAGAGTACAACATTGGCTACCCACTCTGGATGTGTAACTTCTCTTATAAACCCAGCGTCTAACAACTTCTTTGTTTCCTCAGTGATCACTTTCTGTCTCTCATAAGTGAACTTTTGCTTCTTCTGGACTACCGGTTTCACCCCTGGGTTGATGCTCAGACTATGAGACGCAATCCGAGGATCTACTCCAACAATCTCGGATGCTTTTGATGTGAAACTATTTGAGTGCCTGGTCAGGACTGTACCGATTTCTTTGTTAATAGTCTCGTCAAGTTCTCCTCTGATCCTGACAGTTTTCCCCTCAGCTATCTGTAGGGTGTGGACTTAATCTACCGGCTCTGGATTTGCTCCTTACTTTTCTGTGTCTAAAGCTTCCAAAGGGAACGCTTCTTCGTGTGGTTTCATTGCCATCTGGTAACACTGTCTGGCCATTGATTGATCTTTGAGTATAGTGATGACTCGGTCTTCTAAAGGGATTTTCATAGTTAACCTTTTAACACTTGTAGCAGCATCAATGTCATACAGAATTGGCCTTCTGATAATCCCATTGTAGGTGAGTGGGAGATCCACTATATTGAACAAAGATCTAACTGATTTGGTGTCCCCTGATTCTCGATCTTCAAATTTGATTTTGAGTTCTGCTAGTCCCATTGGTTGAGTTTGTCCTCTACAGAAGCTCGTGATGGGATGCTTGATTATTTTTAAATCAGTCATTGATCCTTCCATAACCTTATACGCATTCTATGAGAGTGCATTGACAGCACTACCATCATCTACTAGAAGTCTTTTTACCAAATAATTCCGGATGTATGCACTTATAACTAAGGCATCGTTATGGGGATGCTGAACATGCTTCCCATCATCAGGCCCGAAAGTAATGACGGGCTTCCTAGATACTTGGTAGTCATCCTTCCAAGGCCTTTTTAATTTCTTATCTGCTGGTGTTTCTCCGCCGACGATCATGTTGATAACTTCGATTACCTCATTCCGAGCTTTCTTTGCAGTAGGAGAATCTATAGTCTGATCATTGGAATCCCGGTTTCTTGTAAAATCTTCTAGCTTCCCATTTCTGATCAACTGATCAATTGCTCGTGCCAGGTCTCGATAACTATCAGTGTCATATCCATAGTCTCGATGGTATTGATAATATTTTCTTTTGTCTATTATCACTCCTCTTCTTGGTGGAGTTAATCTCTTGGCTGGAGTTTTGCCCACTCCATTTTCTCTGATCCACATGAGAATTTTGGCTTTAGTGGTATTAAGAGGTGTGAATCTCTCGACTTCTCTCCGGAATCCCTCTATTGGATTTCTGAAATTTCCACCAGGAATTGTAAGCCTTCTTTGATCCATCCTTTCATTCTGTTTGATCGTTGGCTTCTCATTATCCCTACATAGCCTTCTGTCTTCATCTATGTCAATTAGTTTTGTTGCCATTGTCATAACTTCTGAGAATGTACATGGCTTTTTTGTGAGCATCTTATCTTTGAGTTTTCCCAACCGGATCCCACTCTTCAATGCTTCCACAGCTACCTCGTCACTTAAGTTTTCAATCTGCATGGCTACTTTATTGAATCTGTCAAAGTAGCTTCTCAATGACCCATTGAATTCTTGCTTGCATGTCCGAAGGTCATGGATGCTTTTAGCAGGAGGAACATTGGTAATAAACTGAGTTCTGAATTTCTCGATCAATTCTTCAAAAGATGATATTGAGTTCCTTGGAAGCTGGTGAAACCATCTCTGAGCAATGTTAGTGAGTGTGCTAGGAAAGACTCGGCACAAAGTTCCATCATTGACGTTCTGGAGCATCATCTTTGTTCTAAATGATGATACATGATTGATCAGATCTCCAGTGCCATCAAATTGATCCATCTGAGGTAGCTTGAATTTTGGAGGGATCTCTGTATGGTTGATCCTGCTTATGAAAGGTGTTGTCCCTTCTAGAACGCACTCATCCTCCCTCCGTGGTCCTGTCCAAGCTTTGTGGATTTCTTGTGCCACCTTTTGAGCTATCTAATCATCATCTAAAGCTGGTATGCTTGTACTAGATTCTCCTTCCGAATCTTTCCGAGCTTCTCTATCCTTTGAAGGGTCATTCCGGGTTACTGCAGGTGGTATGACTACGTTGTTTTTTGGATTAATAACTCCAAAATTATTATCTTGGATTAGGACGTTCAGTTTTTGTTGCATAAGGAGCATCTGAGTTTGAATATTCTGGATCATGGCTTCCTTATTTGTTGAGACCTGGTTGAGTTTTTGGGTTATTGTATTTAAGTCGGATGTATTAGTAATGGGAGTTCCTGAAAGATTTGGAAAAGGTATAGATGGGATGGGTCTACTAGCTTGGTGTAAAGGAGCATAGTATAGAAAGTTTGCACCTGGAGTCGTCCACCCTTGGGTAACTCCAAATGGCATGAATGGGTGAAAGGGAATTTGTGTTGATGGTCCGGTGCTTTGAGTAAGAGCTAATGGATCAATTGGTTGGATAGGGGTAGATGGGTTTATAGGGGCTAAGGGATTGATATGGGTCTCTAGCGCTGTGTCTGGCGGATTAATCTGCGGATCAACGATAGGTGGTGGGCTAGATGCCATGGTTTGAATTGCTTTGCTCGGTAATTGATAATGGCTTTTGACTCAAGAGATTCCCACAGACGGCGCCACTTGATAACTTGATTTCCAGAACCTCTGAGTCTTGCGGTCAAGTAACCAACAAGAAGCAAGGTGAGATGTGGGGTTTCCCCCACTAACCCTCCGATACTTAAGTTAGAGAATGTAGAGAGATAGTTTTAGAGAGATAAAGAGAGAGTAAAGAATAGAAAATAGAATAGAATGAATAATAAGAGAAAGGGGAAAGAGTATTTATAGAGAATGAGATATGCAAACCTAAGAGGAATGGGATTCCTCTTGCATGTAGGACTTGTGTCTTTCATGAGTATTTATTTCCTAATCCGAGACTCCTTCTCATATTTGGTTTGAGCTTTTTTTCTCTGCAAGTTACTGTTTATTTAGGAATATATTGAATATGGAATAGGAATATACCTGTGGGGTATCAAGCTCAACCAACACTGTTTTTTTATCCATCTTCACTAGCCTTGCTTTTACCCAAAATTTTATCTTTTCTATTCTTGATATTGTTATTGATTTCTATAATATTGTTTTTGAATGTATATGTTTTTTTTTTTATGTTGATTTGGTGGTTGATCATTGTTGGTGGTAGTATTAATTTGGTGGTGGTGTTGAGTAGCTGGCTGTTAATGGTGGTAAAGGTGTTAAAGTAGTGAGTGTTAATAATTTTCTACTCAATTTTATTTCTATGAATTTATTTTATGTTCTTTTAGATGATGTGTTCTTTTATTGTTAAAGATTTAGAGAAGCCAACAATGATGGTCCTCTTGGACTGTGCTGGTGGTGGATTTGGGTTTGCGTTGATGGTTTTTCAGTTGG
The DNA here is from genome assembly GCA_949634005.1 of Mallotus japonicus. Lineage (NCBI taxonomy): Eukaryota > Viridiplantae > Streptophyta > Magnoliopsida > Malpighiales > Euphorbiaceae > Mallotus > Mallotus japonicus. The sequence goes on from CATIWK010115912.1 coordinate 15,385, forward strand.
TTGTGATGGTTTTCGGTGGTGGTGATGGTTTCAGGTTTTAGTGGTGTTAGATTGTATTAATGAGCGATGTTTATGACAATGTTAGGGATGGTGTTGATGGTGCTTACAGTGGCGATTGCGTTGATGTTGGAGATACTGTAATTGTGTTAAAAAATGAAGTGGTTTGAATTTTTTTTAAGCAACAGGTGGATTTGAATTTGTATTAGTGATTTTAGGTGGAGATGAGTATTGTATATTAATGGTGATGCTGGGTGATGCTGATGATAGTGGTGCAGACGATGACTACCAGTGGTGTTTGAGACTGTACTAAAAGGGAGAGAAAGAAAAAAGAAAAAAATAATTTTATTAATATTTGATATACTTCACTTGCTTTAGTAAGGTTGTGTAATTCACTCTCCTAAATTTGGGTCAAATTGTTAAAATTGGAATCTTTTTGAGTGAAATAGCTAAGAAAGTTGATTTTGGGGTTAATTGCACATCCAATAACAGTTCAAGGGGCAAATTGCCACTTTAGCCCTTAAATATATGGTCTTGCCTCTTATCTATTTTTTAAAAAATTTACCTAATTATATTTTATATTTTTATATTATATAAAATATTTTGCATTATAAAATTTTTAGTCATGCGGTTATAAATAATTATAAAAAATCTAACATTTATAAAAATTAATGATACGGTTCATCATGATAAAGGCACCCTTGTAGTCTAATTAAAAAAAAAAAAAAAAAAAAGGCATGTCATGTACATTTGTGATTCATATATCTAGCACTGAAGTATCATCCCCATTTTGAAAAGAGACCAATTAAGGCAATAATGTACTAATTAAAGAAGCCACATTCCACATTACAGAACAACCATAGACGTGATTAGTAGTACTGGTGTACTGGTGTTCATAGTAATATTCGTAGTGGCCTTTATGGACATTAAAAGATATATATATATATATATATATATATATATATATATATTTCATTAAAATGTATAGCTCTGTATGTAGAGGACATACAAATAGAAGAAAAAAATGTAAAAGAAATTTCACTGTCCATAGATAATACTATTCATACAATACTATTCATGTAATTACTAACTACATAAATTATTATCCTTTATTATGTTACATTTAATCATCAAGAAAAGGAATCAAGTGAAGATCTAATTTTCTTTTAATTGCAAGAGAGAAAACGTCAGACATGTCAAGACTTTCTAGTGGAGCCTCATCAGGAAGTTTCCAGTTAAAATGGTATAAAAAGTGGGCAAGTATAAGCTCAATATTAGCCATAGCCATTGTTATCCCTACACACATCCTCTTTCCAGCTCCAAATGGAAGGAATTCGAAGTTTGTTCCCTTGAAATCAATCGAGCTTTCAAGAAATCTTTCCGGGTAGAATCGATCAGGATCAATCCACGAATCAGGATCCCTTCCGATAGCCCACACATTGATGAGAACTCTAGTTTTGGGATATATATCGTATCCATTAAGCTTAGATTTCTCGCTACATTCTCTTGGAATCAATGCAAGAGGTGGATGCAATCTGAGGGTTTCTTTGATAACCAATTTGAGATATTTTAGTCTATGAAATTCTGATTCATCAACATTGCCCTTTTCATTGAACACCCGCCTGACTTCGTCTTGGGCTTTTTTCATAACACGAGGGTTCTTTATCATTTCAGATATTGCCCATTCTGTTGTTGCTGAGGTCGTGTCACTTGCAGCACCAAACATTTCCTGCATCAGATATTTTTAGTTATTGCTTATGAGTACTGATTAAAAGGGTGGTATATATGAAACTTAGTTTGCAAAAGAAAACCAGAATTATTGCTTTGATGTTGTCTGCTGTTAAGGGCAATTTAAGGTTCTGACGATCCTCAATTTCCAAAAGAACATCAAGAACAGTATAGGCTTCTTTCTTGGACCCAGCAGCTGCTGTTTTGCTGGCTTTGTGTTCGCTTATAATTTCTTCAAGAATCTCATCTGCTCGTCGATGAATCCTGCGGATGTTAAAGCTCATACCAGTGATCACATGAAGCAATTTAAAAGAGGGAAAAGCGTCAGCAATACTGAAACCTCCTGATGCTCTAATAGCATCCGCGACGACTCTTATGATTTGTTCCTGTTTCTGGTGTTTCTTTCCAAGTGATGTTACTGAAATAATGCTGTAATTTAAAGATAGCAGCATCTGACTAAGATTTACTGGCGATCCAACTTTTGAATAAACAGATTTGATGAAATTTGAGACTTCCTCTTCCCTTACAGATTTGAATGACTGCACACGCTTAGAACTAAGAAGCTGTTCTACTGCAATTTTCTTCATTTGTCTCCAGGAATCTCCATATGGAGCAAATATAATATCAGAACGATTATACAGTATAATCTCTGGAGCAAGAAAAAAGGGTCTCTCGAGGAAATTGGTTTCTTGGATTTTCAAGGCCTGTTTAGCTGTTTCCGGAGAGGAAATGATTACTGCTGGAACTTGACCAAGCTGAAAACTCATAACAGGTCCATAGGTTTTGGCCAAGTCTGTAAAGCGGTGATGAATTTGATAGAAAGCCAATTGGTGGATGTTACCAATGAGAGGTAACCTCCATGGCCCCGGAGGAAGATGACTTGATGACTGGTTGGTGATTGATTTCTTCCATTTAAAGAACACCGGAACTAAAACAAGGAAGAGGCTTAAAAACACTGGAAATGAAGTCATTTGCAGTTCCAAATATGAGGGAAATAGAAGTTAACTGTAAGGGACAGATAAGATTGAGCTGAGAAAATTGTTGATCGACGTCCTTTAAATTCAGGTTATAAAGAAACAACTTCTTTAAATTGTGATTTAACGACGAAAATATGGGGCATTTTGCGACAAAGAACTTCTTCCATAAAACTAAATATTACACATTTTGCGACTGCCAGATCACCTTTGCACAACTTCTCAACTTTTCTTGACTACATGTATAAATTTAATTGCTTTTTATTTTTTGTGTTAAATTTAATAATTTCATTAATTCATGTATATATGGTGAGGGGCAGTTACGTTTTGTCCACGCTCCTGGCGACGATTTTCTTTTTGTCATTGAAGAAGGAGGGGGATGGGAGTTTTTTTTTCCACGCTCCTGGCTACGATTTTCTTTCCTCCTAGTTTTGGGGTGTATATGATACCTTGACTTCCGGGGAAATATAAAAAAAGTTACCAACTTAACCTTTAGCATCAGTGTTTTTTACTAAAATCTCCTCTTGTTAGTGTGGACGATTTGAAAATACAATTGAAGGACATGTATAATGAAGTTTCATTTGTCTAGTGGGTGGAATCTGATATATCTTAACCAAACACTATACATGGGCTCGTTGTGCACTTGTATGGTCTGAAGAAACCCACGTATCTTATAGTTTGGATGCTTTATTCATTTTTGGTTTCATTGCTTGTCTAGTTCAATAATACCACTTATACTGTTGAATTTTACGGGCCTATTGAATCAAAAGCTTCTCAAGTTCAAGTTTTTATTTTTCTAGTTAGAGATCAGCGCCTTATAGGGCTAACGTGAGATCTGCGCAATGACCTACCAAATTAGATAAATATTTAATTTTAGGCACGAAAAATATGGTCTCTATTGCTTAATTGTTTCACATCTTAATTCTGCATTAGATCACGTCTTTTATTAAAAAAAAAAAAAAAATCTGCACTATCAGATGTTAACAATTGTCAGAACCAGATTAGGAAAAAAAAAAAAAAGGTAAAGCTTATCCAATACCATTAGAACTTTACAATTTCATGCCAAAAAAATATATTTTCGAAGTCTTTTTTTTTTTTATGAAAACTTTAAGTTTAAGTTGCTTGCTCTTTACAAAATATCAACTGGGATAATTTATTTAATATTTTTCTTAAATATATATGCATATGGCTTTGCAAAGATCATGCACCATCCTTTTCGAAATAATAATAATAATACTATCAATAGCAAATCATGCACCAAATTTGTTAATGAGGTGCACCAAAATAATATCAATAACAAACCATGCACCAAAATTGTTAATGAGGTGCAAATCAATTGTCACATTCATTCTCCTAGTTAATGAGTAGGTGCGATATTTAGGCTACCAGCAAGTTTTAGTTTTAATTTTTTTTTTAGTTTTAATAATATTTCTGCTTGTGCTTTCAACACCTCTCTCTTTCTTCTTCTTCTTCTCACCGCTAAATCACCACTTGCCCCTTCTTGTTTTATTTTTTATAGAATAAGTACCTTTCATAACTAAATAATAAACGTATTTATCTATCTATTAATTTGTCTTTATTTTTTATTTATTAATTCATGTCTATCATTACTATTATTGTTAAGGTTATTGCATAACTCTACCTTTTTTTATTAATTGTTTATCATTACTATTATTGTTAAAGTTATAGCATTACTTTATCATAAACTTTAACCATTTTTGTTAATTTATCATATTTTTAAAATTATGGTGAATTTATATATGAACTTTTTAATTTGTTACAAATCTATCCATATGATTAAAATAGCATAACATGACATGCATGTGTAAATTTATTTTCTAATGTGGAAATTAAAATAAGAAATCAATAATTTCATATTTTTAACTTTTTTTTAAATATATTCTTAACTTTTATCTTTTTTGTAAATATATATTTACTTTCAATAAATAAATGCACATGTATTTCATGTTAACATACCATTTCAGCATGGATATATGCTATTTTAACAGTAAAAAAATTTACAATAAATTAAAAAATTTATATACCAATTAATCATAATTTTAAAAGTAGAATAAATTAATAAAAACAACTAAAATTTATGGTATAATCAAGAATAATAATAATAATTATTATTATTATTATTATTATGGCAGTAAATATGACACTTGTTGATATGAGAGCATTATTTTGGAAGATGGGCCGTAGCTATATATCTTTCAAACTCACTTAGTTATACATCTCTTCCTCCTCCTCCTCCTCCTCACAGTTGTCACACCAAATCACCGCTTGCCCCTTCTTGTTTTGTTTCTTATAATAAACCTATTTATCTATCTATTTATTTGTATTTATTTTTTATTTATTACCTATTAGTCCCTAGAGCTAGCCTGGATATTTATATTAAATAATACTACTTTTAAGAGAGTATTCAAATAATAACTACTCTTTAGGAGCATTCTAAGATGTAGATTTAATTCATGCTGTCGTCAATTTAAAAATAAAATGTATTTATATTTATATAATTCACTTCACACGTTTAAATTTAAATTTTTCTTCACTTATATGAGTTATACAAACTTTAACATATATAATCTTTCCTGATATGTATCTTATATATACATAAGGAAACCAAGATCTTGACGTAAAGGAAAGATAATTATACTATATATAGCGTAGTTTTATGAGTTTGGTTCAAAAATCAAAATCATTGCAAATTAATCATGGACGTATAAGTGCATGCACAATTATGAAACATACCAACAATTTTAAAACATATGTGAGGAAAGCATCAAAGGAACACGCATGCATATATATATATATATGCGTGTGAATGTGATTCATATGGTTGCAATAAACTATCATTGTTAAACAAAATATATTAAATTTTAATTAATTCTATATGATATAAATAATAATTAATTTAATATACGTATATATCATTCAAATAAGAGTAGTCTAGTTGTTAAAAAAAAAAAAAGATCAGTCTAGTTGTTGTTGTTATTGGTAATCTAAAGTCTAAACTACAATATTAATATTATAAAGAGTATAGTGGATATGTACATGGCAATATGCATGCATTTGTAACAAATTAAATAAAACCAGCAACTTTTTTATCGAGTGACTACTCGCACAGATTAATGGCTTCGAGTCAATTGGGTCCATCTTCCTTCTACACTTTTAACAACCTCAGACTTAGACCCAGATTATCGAGCAATAACTGTTGTTTATGCCATGCTCGAGTACGCCCCATTGTTGCCACAAAATTTTCTGATAAAACTACTCGCAGATCAGCCAACTATCAATCTTCCAATTGGGATTATGATTTTATTGAGTCCTTACGAAGTGAATACTTGGTATGATTCAATTATATATTTCAACTTTATATATATCACGCCAATGTATAATTAATTAACTAAAAGTAACAGTAAAATGTATTAATTAAGTTAGTAATTAACTGCATGCATGGCAAGTTAGTTTCTAATTATTAACGTAAAAAAAATATTTTGTAGGAAGAAGCATACACCACAAGAATCAAGGAGTTGAAGGGAGAAGCGAAGATGATGCTTGAGAGAGCAACTAATGCATTGGATGCACTAGAAATGATTGATGCATTGCAAAGGCTTGGAGTAGCTTATCATTTTGAGGATGAAATAGAAAGGGCACTGCATAGGATATTCAACGAGAACCGCTGCAACAATATGAAGGAGGTTAATGCAGACTTGTATGCTACTGCTCTTGAATTTAGACTCCTTAGACAGCAAGGCTATAACGCTCATCAAGGTACGTAGATCTATATACAACCCAACAAAAGCCCTGAATTTATATTCTCAAATCAAATTTGCATTAGGTAATTATTAATACCCTCCTAATTAATTGATAATTAGCAGAATGTTTCAAAAGTTTCAAGGAAGAGCAAGGCAACTTCAAGGCGTGCCTTTGTGGTGATTTAAAGGGATTGTTATATTTGTACGAAGCTTCATACCTCTTAGTAGAAGGTGAGAGCATCTTAGAAGAGGCACAAGATTTTGCTTCTAAAAATCTCAAAATATTTGTGGATAAAAACAATTGTACCGGAGGCAGCGATTGTGATCAATATTTGTTCACGATGATAAGCCATGCCTTGGAGCTGCCTTTGCACTGGAGGATGCGAAGGGCAGAGGCAAGGTGGTTTATCAATGTTTACGAGAATAGCCCGCATTTGAAGCCTATTTTTTTTGACCTCGCAAAATTAGATTTCAACATGGTTCAAGCTACTCACCAAGAAGATTTGAAGCATGCTACCAGGTAAGAATTTCGCAAAATTGATTAATTTTTTTCCTTTTTGATATTATTTCAGCTGGAGACTCGTCAGAATTTTTCTGTAACATGCATGGGGTTTTGGGACGCAACCAATTAAAGCTGGTGGAAGAAGATGGGTCTTGGTGAAAAGTTGAATTTTGTTAGGGCAAGGCCTATGGAGGGTTTCTTATGGACCATAGGTGGAGCTTTTGAGCCTCGATTTGGATATTTCAGGAGAATGCTATCAAGAGTTGGTGCACTTGTAACAGTAATAGATGATATTTATGATGTTTATAGTACCTTGGATGAAGTGGAGCTATTTACAGATGCTGTTGTGAGGTTTGTAATAGTAACCTTGTTATAGCTCGCCTTTTCTTTTAACTCAAATTTTTAATATATTAGCTATGAATATTTTGATTTCAGATGGGATATTAATGCTATGGATCAACTTCCACACTACATGAAAATATGTTTTCTGGCTTTGCACAACTCCATAAATGAAATGGCTTTTGATCTTCTTAGGGATGAAGGACTTCACATCATTCCTTATCTAAAGAAAGAGGTATTTATGTAACCAGTGATTCTATTTCTACATTAATTATTAACTTAATTAATTTTATTATTATTATTGTTTTTGGAATTTTGATCAGTGGGCAGATTTATGTAAATCTTATTTACTAGAAGCCAAGTGGTACCACTGTGGATACGTACCAACTCTAAAAGAATATTTAGAACATGCATGGATTTCTATTTCTGCCCCACTGCTATTAGTCCACGCATACTTTACTGCCACAGAACAAATAACGAAGGAGGCAACAGAATGCTTAATTGAACATCCTGATATCGTTCGATTTTCGTCCTTGATCACAAGACTTGCAGATGATTTAGGAACATCAGCCGTAATTAATTACTAATTATTTTTAGATCAATGTTCCTGTTTGTTTCTTTTTAATTAATTAATGTGCCAATCAATCAATTAATCTCTTTTCATATAACTAATTTTAATTAATAAATATGTGATCTGCAGCATGAAGAAATGAGAGGTGATAATCCAAAAGCAATCCAATGTTATATGCAGGAAAATGGAGTTTCAAAAGAAGCAGCTCGCGAGCACGTTCGTCTCTTAATCAACAAAACATGGAAAAAGATAAATAAATATCAAATTGAAAAAAATAATAGTATGTTCTCACATACTTTCATGAAAATGGCAATGAACCTTGCCAGGATGTCTCAGTGTATGTACCAGTACGGAGATGGATTTGGTGCTCAAAATCTCCACATTAAAAATCTCATAATATCTTTACTTATTTCCCCTCTCTAGCTCTACCTAATCTGATTAATGGATTTTGGGAAATGCTCTTTCACTTTAATTGTAGTCCACTCTTTCTATATGTTGTGATTTTTTATATATAAAAAATGTTTATTTATTTTGTCCTCTCTCCAGCGGAATGCACTTGGTGTTCTCCAGTGGCATAATTGAAAGTGTTAATCATTATTTATTACTGCCGACCCCATTATATAAAATAATAATAATACAACAATGAATAATAATAATAATGATAATTCAATTAAAGACTTTATGTTTTAAAAAAATTACAACTTGCTAAAAAATCACAATGAAAAGAAATCTTAAACACTGAAGTTTTGATTATTTCTCAAATTCCATTAAGTAGGTCTAGGCAATTTGATTCCTCGGTATGGCATTTTTATTTAAATGGAGAGTACAATTTCAAATCTGGTTATCGTGGATTCTTCTCATGTTAATGTGTCAAATGCCTTAAAATCTTCCTTTCTCGTGTTTAGGATAAAAAAATTTATGTATACAACTATTTGAAAGAGAAAAGTGCCTCCAAAACTGCAATTCTTTTTTCTGGAGAGTAATGACTTTCTTCTTCTGTCCTCTGGCTTCTCAATTCTGGTTTTTGCCTTTAGGGTGTAAACCTGAGGCAACTGGTTTTTCCTCAATAAATGATTGGTGGCTGGCTTCTCATAATATGTTACAAAATCCTGGAAATCATGAATTCATTGACTTGATTGTCTATCTGCTGTTGGTTTATATGGAAAAGCTGCAATGGTTATATATTTGCCGGAGGTAATCAGGATTTCCAGTCTATTATTGACAAAGCCGTTGAATCTTGGAATTTTAACAGGAACCTTTCAGATACAGTTCAAGAAAGGGGATCCTCTTCAGCTATCAACATTCAACAGTCTGTTTGGCAAGTTCCTTCGCCAGATTTTATTAAGTTCAACTCAGATGCAAGTCTCAGACAGAATACAAGCTAGACAATTATGTCTATTATTGCTTGTGATTGCAAGGGTACTGAACAAGGGAAATATTGTTTTTCAAGACACATCAATTAGTATTCTAGTTAGGGCCATAACTTTTACTTGCAGAAGTTGTTCTAGCAAAATTTAAGGAAATTCAAAAAGCAATATTTGAATCAGATTCTAAACAGCTAATTGATGCCATTTTGCATAAGATAAATAGAGGAATTTTTTGGGAAATTCAAGCCATTGTTTATGACATTCAATGTATTGCTGGATAGGAAAAGCAATATTTCTTCACTTTTGTAAATAGAAAGGCTAATAGAGCTACAGATTGGTTAATCAAGCATATTTCTGAAATTAGTTTAGCCCCTGTGTGGGAAACTATACCTCCAGTTGGTTTGGCTAACATTTTGTATTATGAGACTTTGTCTAATTTGTGTTAATGAAATCTTTCGTTTTGCGAAAAAAAAAAAAGAAAAGAAATCTTTAATAATTAATACATTTTATTTTATTTTGGCTTCTTTGCTCAAGGAAAATATAATATGACAATTTAGTGAAGTTTGATTCAGATAAGTACAACACAGTCACATGAAAATCATAATGCGAGTATAAATGAAAGCATCTCCAATAGTACTTTTTATTTTAAAGAGCATTTTTTGCTCAATAAAGAGCATCTTAAGGTATTTTTAACTATAAAGAGTGAAAAAATTTGTACAACTCCAATGGACTCTATATATTTTTAATCTTCATTTTGCTTTATCTAATAAACATTAATGTTTAATTTTTTTCTCCTTTATTTTTTATAAGATTTCCCTTTATTTATTTAATTTTTTTCTTCCATTTGATGAAAGAGAAAATGATTTTCAATAAATAGATAAACATCAATTAATATTCTGCATGGAAAATTGAAATATATTAGAGTAGAGAGTGAGGTTTGGCTCTCTACATGTAGAGAGTCAAACCAACTCTCTACTGTAAAATAAAAATATAGAGAGTGTATTGGAAATCATTTTTTTTGTTTCACTCTTTAAAATAAAGAATTTTACTTAAATAGAGAGCCTATTGGAGATACCCAGAGGACAATAAATCAAACACATTATACATATTTCAAATTTAATTGATTATCTTCGGAAGCTAAATAGGTCAACCACAGATATATTATAATATTATTTTCCTTAACCAAAAGAAATATATCATTAATTAAACTCTAAGGTACAAGAAAGAGAGCAAAATTTTATAATATATACAAATTATATCAATTAATTTTGCTCTTAAAAGATAGATTATAAAAAAAATTTAAAAAAATCATAAAAAAGATAACATTAGAAAAGAAAATAAATACAGGCAGTCAGAATTCCACAAATCTTAGTATTTATATACCAGTCGGATTTGATGAAGTTGCAAATTGAGTTGGTCTATTTTTTTCATAAATGGAGTTGCAAATTGCCTCGTTTGGACTCGTTATAGCCTTTCTCTTTTTTGTTTTGATGCTGTTAAAGATATGGGACAGGAAATCCAATAGAGCTCCTCCAGGACCATGGAAATTACCTTTTCTTGGTAACATCCATCAGATTGCAGGGTATCAACCTCATCACCGCTTGACGGAGTTGGCCAAAACTCATGGACCCGTTATGCGTCTCCAGTTTGGCCAAGTTTCTGCAGTAATCATTTCTTCATCAGAAACGGCAAAACAAGTGTTGAAAACCCAAGAAATTCATTTTCTTGAAAGACCTTCACTCCTTGCTGCTGATATAATGCTTTATAATCGTTCTGATATCTCATTTGCCCCCTATGGAGACTATTGGCGACAAATGAAAAAAATTGCCATTCTTGAACTTTTAAGCCCCAAGCGTGTCCAGTCGTTCAAATCAATAATGGAAGAAGAAGTCTCATCTTACATCAAATTCGTTTACTCAAAAGCTGAAGCTGGATCTCCCGTTAATCTTAGCAGGACTCTGAGTTCGTTGGGCAATTCCATCATAGCAGTAACATCTATTGGCAAGAAATTCAAGAAACAGAATGAATTCTTGAGAGTGATTGACAGAGCTATTAGAGTTGCAGGTGGCTTCAGCCTTTCAGATGCATTTCCATCTTTTAGACCTGTTCATGTGATAACTGGGTTAAGTTCTGCACTTAACAGAGCTCATCAAGAAGCAGATCAGATTCTTGAAGAAGTCATCAATGAACATAAATCTAACAAGGCAGCTGCTGAGTCAAAGACTGAAGCTGATAACATTCTCGATGTTCTTTTGGGTATTCAAGGAAGAAACCCAAACCTTCAACTCCCCATAACGACGGACAGCATCAAAGCTATAATTCTTGTGAGTGTTATGCTCTTGATTAATCTGTTCACAAATTTTTTTCACGTGTAAGGTCATCTGATTAAGATGGAAATGTTATTGCAGGACTTGTTTGCAGGGGCGAGTAACACATCGTTGATGACTGTTGAATGGGCAATGGCAGAACTGATGAAGAACCCAACCGCAATGCACAGGGCACAGGAAGAAGTGAGAGAGGTCTTTACTGAAAACGAAAAACTCGATGATGCTGGTCTTTGCGATCTAAAATATTTGAAGTTGGTTATTAAAGAAACTCTAAGACTACACCCTCCAGTGGCACTGATTCCAAGAGAATGCGGTGAGAGATCTCAGATTAATGGGTATGATATTTATCCTAAAACGAAAGTTCTTGTCAATGCATGGGCAATCGGAAGGGATTCAGATTCATGGACCAATCCTGAAATGTTTTATCCAGAGAGATTTCTTAAGAGCTCGGTTGATTATAAAGGCACTAACTTCGAGCTCATTCCATTTGGCGCTGGAAAGAGGATGTGCCCTGGCATAGTAATGGCTATGGCTATTATTGAGCCTCTGCTTGCACGACTACTACTCCACTTTGATTGGAAACTTCCTAATGGAGCTCATCCAGAAAGTCTCGATATGTCTGATGATTTTGGTCTTGTAGTTAAACGAAAATCAGGTCTCAATTTGATTCCAACTCCATTTTGTAATTCGACTGTCGAATAAATGAAACATGTTTCAATCAAAGATGATTATAATCACGTTATAAATGTATACAGCAGACCAGATTACATGTTGAAAACTAGATGCAACACGATCGATCAAGCTGATTACATGATCTAAAGACCATGAATTGGCATATCCTTCTGAAAATAAGTATTTCTGCTTTGTTTTTAGCCTCTGGTTTCACCACAACCCATAACTGAGGAAGGCAATTTGCCCACCTTCTCTATTCCTTCTTCAAACACCACTGCCATGCCCATGTAGAAATGAGACTCAATATGGCAATGAAAAGCCCAAACGCCTGGATTATCTGCTCGAAATCTTAAAGCAGTCCATCCATAAGGATGAAGAGGAACTGTGTTCTTCATAATTGGATTGACAAGATTGTATCCTCTCCAATCACTGGACATGTTATACTTGCCAATCCCATACCCTAAGACCCAAAACTCATGCCCATGAAGATGCCATGGATGTACCTCACTATGATTCGCTGTCATGGTGTTAGCATTTTGTAGTATGATGTCCACTGTTGAATTGAATCGTAACCTGTATATTCGGTTGCTGGAAGTAGCATTGACATTCTTGGCAACACTGTATATATCATAATCTACAAAATCGTATCCATCAGGAGGTGGATTTTGATCAAATGCATCGGTTATATTCTCTTTCAGTGCAATGAGATAAGGGGTAGTTGGAAGAGTGAGAGACAGATTGTTTAAGGACCATCTGTAGTAGCCATCAATCTTGTTTTGTGTGTTGAGAAGCACGATCACTCTATCTGAATTGAATGGAGGGCTATTGATAAAACCTTGGCGAGACTTAAAGGCAAGGCTCTGACTCAACATTGATGCAGTGTCATTCCAAAGAGGTCCTGTAGTTGGAACAGTTGGGGGAGGATTTTGAGGATGGTTCGGGTAGTAATTGAAAATTGCTAAACCAGTTGGTGTTGCAGGTTCTCGACCAACCACATTTGTAGTTATCCAATAGTTTCTTGAAGGGTCTTGATTAGCTTCCACTAACACAGAATACGTCTCACCAGAATAGACGTAAAGGTTTCTTACGACAAATGGCTCCACATAACTTCCATCAGCTTCAACAACCATCATATCATGGCCCTGCATAATGAAACATAAAAGTGTAAGAAAATAAAAAATAGTGAGATTGCTTGTTCAGTTTTAAAGAGTGAACCTTTAACAAAATTAGTTACCTCAATTTCAAAACTAAGAGAAGAAAGAGAAGTTAAGCTACCGATCCTTATTCGATATGTTTTTCCTGGAACAACAGTGAGCACATAGGGAGAGCATTCAGGATTTGTTGCATTGCAGAGTCCAGCTTCAGAGGTTGGAGTGGTCAAGAGTGAGCAGTTGTATTTTCCTCTCCCATTTATAAGAAGCGACTGCATATATGTTACATCAAGTAACCAAAAAAAAAAAAAAATCATTTACAAAATATACTTGCGTAACAAAAAGTACAATTCAGAAATAACCTGAGGCTCTCCAACAAAAACAAAGGGTATTGAAGACAGGCCAGTGGCTTGTTCATCAGTGTTCTTATGATACCAATCATTTAAGAGTATATTTCGATCAAAATCATAAGAAAAGGGTTCACGAACTCCATTAGGAAGTGAAACGATGATGGATCCATATAACCCAGCTTCTCTTTGCATTCCGTAATGCCCATGATATGTGTATGTCCCTGCCTGCAAACATAGCTAAGTAATTATGATTTTGAAATGTCTAAACACTAAATCTGTTATTTAAGTTTACGTTGGCAATTGGCAAAAGAAGGTTGAACAAATATAAAAACAACCTTACTGGAACTTACCCTATCCACAACAAATTTGTAGCTAAAGGTTTCTTCTGGTAAAATGGGACATTGGGTTACTCCACCAGTACCATCACTCCATGGTGTTCCAATCTATGGTCACATTAGAAATGCACTTTTAAGTAACATTTACTTAGGCAAGCTAGGCTTAATGTTATTACATAAGATTGCAGAGAATAGAATTGCCTAAAACAGACAGGAATAAATATAGTATACCTGACGGATCCCATGCCAGTGAATAGCAACATTCTCAGTTAACAGACTATTTTTAAGCTCTACTACAATCATATCACCTTGCTGTGCGAAGATTGTTGGTCCTGGGGTCTTTCTGTTAATGGTAATAGAAAGCTTCTTATAGCAATCTGGAGACTTGTATGCATAGTTGACCTCCCATCTGTAGTGACGAATTCTAGCCTCAACCATCAAGAAACTCGTCAAAGAAATGAACTGACAGAAAGCCAGCAATCTCACCAGATATCCTATGCATTTCGTGGGAACAATCATTTTCAGAATATCTAAAAACCTGAAAATAGCCTACTTTTGCTGTAAACTTCAGTAGGCCGGCATATATACAAATATATATATATACACAAACATATATATATATATATATGTATAATATATGCTCTGCCAAAGAGCATATGTTAAAGCAACAAGTTATTAACTCATCTGTAGCCACTTTCCCTCATAATCACGGAAGGTACAAATTAACAGCACAGTTAAATGGCTGCAAACCCTGCCAATAGGAAGCTTCTTTACAGGAGTATTACAAGAATAATCTTAGAAAGCTATATGAGATTCCGGTTCAAGGATTTGTATGTACAAACAAGAAAGTTTTTGAAATGAGGTCCGACCGTGAACGTTAACTGCTTATGTAATCAGGCACATAACAGGCCTCTCATAAGCCTCAGCCTTGACATTATCGACAAATTTGATGCAACCGAGCAAAAAGTATTTGTTTATTAATCCGTTTCAACCAAGTTAATCCAATTCCTAGCTGCGTTACTTGTTACCATGCCCGCAAGAAACGAATCACTTATGTACTTAGTTATAATTCAAATGATTATACATAATTGAAGGCAAGGCACCAATGGCTAAAAGGAAAAAGAAGAAAAAAAAGAAGCAAGAATTTTGCACTTATCCGCATCAAATGACATGGAGAGAAGAAAAAATTTAGAATTTTAAGAGAAGTTGTCAGAAAAACTTAAAAAAAAAAAAAATCCTCATATCATTGGGGATGTCACAAAACGTTCCAAAATGGATCCATCCAACACAGCAATTTCTTGAGATTCTCAAGAGACAACTTTTATTTACTCAATCTACAGCCTATCAGCTCTACTCTTATGACTGTGAAATCAACCATATTACCAGAACTAGAGTTGCACCAAAAGGCGGCGAATAAAAAAACAAACAAAAGAAAATCAAGCTCAAGCATCATCAAGAGCGAGGACTCCAGGTAGAGACTTCCCCTCGAGAAGCTCTAGGCTGGCGCCACCTCCAGTTGAGATGTGGCTCATCTTCTCAGCAAGTCCAACCTTCTCCACAGCAGCAACTGAGTCACCACCTCCAATGATTGTTGTCACACCCTTGCCACTGAGCTCTGCAAGCTTCTTGGCAATTGTCTGCAGCAGGAAAAGATGATTTTCAACTTCATCGCCAGAAATTTCATAAGCTTAAAAAAACCTCATTCAAAATAAATTTTTGTACCTCAGTTCCCACTGCAAACTTGTCAAACTCAAAGACACCCATTGGTCCATTCCAAATAATTGTTTTGGTAGTATCTAATGCTTCACAGAATGTCTTGATGGCATCAGGTCCAACATCTAGACCCATCCATCCATCCGGAATAGAAGATGCTGGCACCACCTACAAGAACATTGCACTAAACTCTCAGAACAAACTGAAAACAGTTGATTGTACATTTCCGTTCTAATTCTATGCATGAATATCTGATAGCATTTGCAATGTCCAACAAAACTCAAACAACCAATGAAAGACAAACCTTGCTGTTGGCATCAGCAGCAAACTTATCAGCAATGACCACATCAGTGGGCAGCAATAGAGACACTCCCTTAGCCTTGGCCTTTTCAATAAGTGAATTTGCAAGATCAAGTTTGTCTTCCTCCACAAGAGATGACCCAACTGAGTGCCCTTGTGCCTTGTAGAAGGTAAATATCATTCCTCCACCCAATATTAGGATATCAACCTTTGCCAAGAGGGATTCTATCACTCCAATCTTGGTTGACACCTTTGAGCCACCAACAATTGCAGCAAATGGCTTCTTAGGATTTGCAACAGCTCCAACAAGATAGTCAAGTTCCTAGAAGCAGCAAGTACATTAGACCAACTCTTTCCCAGAATAACACTTTAGAGAGATGAAGAAGCAACTAACAAACCTTCTGCATGAGAAAACCAGCAACAGAAGGTTTCAAGTACTTAGCCGCTCCCTCCGTGGAGGCATGGGCCCGATGAGCAGTGCCAAATGCATCATTCACATAAACATCTGCAAGAGCAGCAAGCTTCTTTGCAAATTCAGGGTCATTCTTCTCCTCCTCCTTGTGGAACCTTACATTCTCAAGGAGCAAGACACCCCCTTCTGGGATCTCAGCCACCAGTTTCTCGACTTCCTCACCAATACAGTCATTCGCCATCTTAACCTATTGCATAGGAATCAGAAATTTAAGCACCAACCCAAAATAATTTGGAGAATGTAAGGGGAATAAGTGAGGACAGCGAATAAAGACAAACCTCAACTCCAAGAAGTTCAGATAGCCTAGGTACAAGAGGCTTCAAGCTGTACTTAGGTGTAACACCCTTAGGGCGACCCTGAAAACCATATTCAGATAAATCGCATCAATCACACAATGAACTTTAACATAGCAAAGCAAAGAAGGCCCAATCCCCAAACATGACATTGAAGGAAGGAAGGGGGGGGGAACGAAAAGTACAAACAAACAAAGGTAACTAATCACAGCAATAACACGAGGACCCCCTAACCTATAATGCAAATAAAACAATCAACGGCAGAAGTTAACAAAATGAGGCAACAGATACTCTGCCTTTCCCAATTCCTAGAAACCTTTTATTGAAAATTCCAGAACAGTTCAAGGCACATAACCCATACAGACATTGAGAAGGACATTACAGAAACCATAGAAAGAAATAACAATAAAAAATAGTTCTAAAGTGCTTAGTGAATAAATTCGGATATACCCTCATATCCCTCAATCCTGAGAAATAATTAGTTTCAGTAATGTGCTTACTTTGATCAACAGACAAAGCAAATTTGATGCCATATCAATTACTATGATGATTATAGTATTGCCAACTTAAGACTGCATACCTTCCCTCTCCCAGTAATCAAATATGAGGATGTGCCCAAGATCCATCCTCATCAAAGCCATATTACTCCAATTCACAGAGTAAAGGCACCAAGAGAAAGCTCCAACTATATATATTAAAAGAGCGCATATTGCAACCACGTGCAGAATGCTGATTCAGTATGAAATACTGGACAACAAAATTATGGACTGTCAAATTAAGAAAAGTAGACAAATGAAAAATATCTGCGGGAGACTGCAAATTGTTACAGTGAAATTGAACCACAATTACATCCAATAAACCATTATGCATAACCAAACAAGCTAGACAAAATAACAAAACAAGATAGAAAGCTTTGAAAGGAAAGCATGACACAGTCTTTTTTAATTTTTATCAAGATGATAAAAGATACCGGAATAGTAAACTAATCCACTTATATGAACATGAACAAATCCTCGAAACTAAGATGAAAACAGAAACCAAATCACAAATATCAAATAAACAGTTTACAAAATATAAAAATCTGCACTCACATGCTATACAAGTTCAAATAACGGACACGATCGGCGAAAGCATTGAAAACAACAAGAATTCATTGATCTAAAGTAACAGGTCGATCCAAAAAAGATGTCCAGCTATAAGCAAGCATGTTTATATAAATAGGAAAAACAGTAAATCAGGGCACTGATATTAGTATATACCAAGTGGGTGCAAAGAATAACTCTAGCACCATGATCCATCAAATACTTGACGGTGGGGACAGCAGCACGGATCCTATTATCATCAGTGATATTGCAGTTGTCATCCAAAGGAACGTTTAGATCTACTCTCACAAACACCCTTTTTCCCTTCAAATCTGCTTCCTTTAGAGAACTGACACTCTTCTTTGTAGCCATATTCTAACTCAAAAAAAAAAAAAATTCCCTGCAAAAAAAGCAATAAAAGCCCACAACAAATAAGAAATCAAATTAGCACCCAGATCAGTGAAACAAAAGAAAAAACCAAAATAAACAAGGAGAAAAACGAATGAATAGCGGAAGGAAGGAACATACAAGAGGATGATGTAGAATAAGAAGAAGATCAAAGGAGTGAGCTTTAAAGTTGTGAGGAGATCGAGAAAATGAAAGCAAGAGAAAGTTTCTTTTTTTTTTTAACAATCAAGAGAAGGTTTAAGAAGGATTTATAGAAAGGATAAAGTTGCTTATTGCGATTCGCAAAATCAACCCCATCAATTGACAGCCCCCTGTATTGGGGGCAAAAATGCGAAAAAAACAATTTTTCAGCAAATTACATGGACCTAATTAATTATTTTTCAGGGACTCATAAAGTACTTATCGCGACTCACGATGTCGTGACACCTATCATTACCTTATAGAAAAGGAAGATTAGGTGGGCTTTGGAAGTTAGAAAAGGTGCGGCTGTCTTGGGGTGCACACTGGGCTACAGATTGTTGCGTTGGATTGGGTACTCTGTGCGTCCCCAAGGTGAAACCTTGGGCTGATTGTTCATGGTTTTACTTTGGAAAAAGGTCTAAATATGACCATAATATTTTACTCTATTCCCATATTGACACTTGATATTTTTCATGAACCGTGTATGTCCTTAACACTGACAGATTGGGTGCATTTAAACCTAACCCATTAACGTTGCTTATATTGCCGTTAACACACCTGATGTGGCACATGTGAGACCCCCTTCTTGTCAAAAAAACAAAAGAAAAAGCTTATGTGGGACCCGCTTGCAGTAAAAAAAGCTGTTAGTCACGTGGGACCCACTTACCGTTATAAAACAGTGGCTTCTTCAACAGCAGAACGTCTTCTCCTTCTTATTTCAACAGTTTGAAAATTTATAGTGCTGTAAAATCACATTACAAGATTTAAAAAAAAAATTGCACTAATATTAAGAAAATTAAAAGTAAAACTTACAAGATAAACTTTAAGAGCATCAAGAAGCTTAGAGTGGAAGAATATCTACGTATCCTTTATCTGTTGTCCTTTTCAAGCATGACATGTTAGCGACTCTTCATTGAGAACCCTATCCCGCAATAGGGATAACACATACATAACAGTCTCATCATCATCATCATCCGCAAGCCCACGAAGAACTCCAGAGTATAGTTCTCTTTGTTGTAAGCACCACCTCAATAGCCGTGGCTTCCCACCTCCAAAAACGACATTGCAAACCCAACAAAAGCCTTTCTAATGATAAACTTCCTGCTCTTTTCTTTCTTCCTCAAATTATATTCCGAAAGCTTAGAAAACTCTTGAGTTTAAAATCAAACTTGTTAGCAACCTCTGAAGCCAAACCCGACCCACGTCTAACAACATTAGCCATCAACAAAAGAGCAGCATTTTGGTGCTTTTTATCTTTATTAGAAAGTTCCTTAAAAACAAAATCCAAATGTTGCTCTTCAATAAAAGAATGAGCAAACTTATCAATAACCATACTTACACTAATCCTACCTTTATCATTGGGTACAAATTTTCCATCAGGATGACCAAGAATTACAGAAATTAACTTTAATATGTAATGTGTTCCAGGTTTCCCTAATCAAAGCTTCAAAGCAACAAAAAGCTCAGAGAAGTTGGAAGTGGATTGCACATATAAACGAAGCAATTCACCACCAGAATTACCTTTAAGCAACTTAATGAACTCTTTAGTAGCATCTGAACACAACTTAATCTCAACTGAATTAATTTTATGCAATAGTTCTTTGAGCTTAGCTTCATGGCTTGCTGAGTTTAAAACAAAGCTTGGAGTAACTTGTTTGTTCTCCAATTCAACTCCTTGTTCATCTTCCATTAAAACTGTGCAATTTAACAGTGCAAACGTATAAGCAAAAACTAGAAAAATAAAAATAAAAACAAACAAAAAAAGAAACTAACTACGGAAAATGGATGAGCACGGCTGTTGTGGAAACGTACAGGCGGAGGAGCCGTCGAAGGAAAAATTGAATGCATGTGGAGGGAAATCGGAGAAGGAAAGTGCCATATTTAGGCTGTCGACGACGGTTACTGCAAGAAAATAAGACGACAATGGTGAAAAGGGAGTTGACATTGACAAGACCATCAAGGGCGGTGACATGGACGCTGGTGTTGGAGACAGAGGAGGACGAGGAGCTGGAGGTTGTTCTTCTTCCGGCGGCGTTTCCTCCAGGATGTAATACGCATCTTTAGAAGATCAGACAAAGGAAGAAAAGAATTAAAGATTTGAAGAGCTGTGGTTATTTTTAGCATGGGTTTTAGTTGAATCAATTTGGGAAATTAGGTTTAGAAAAGAAGAAGAAATTTTTTTTTTTTTTTCCCACGAAGCTCTTCATATTTATTTTTTTTTTTGTTTAATTAAGTAGAGCCCACATATGCCACATCACCAACTTATAACGAAAAATTTACAGCGTTAAAGTTAGTGTTTAAATGCACCGAATTTTATGGCTCAGAGGGTTTAAACGGCATGTGAAAAACATTAAGTTTCAATGTGGGAATATGGTAAACCATTAGGTCAAATACCTTTTCCCTTTTACTTTTAGAATTAAGAAATTTTTTTTAGGATTCTTTACATAAATATGTCAAAAATCAAAAAAGCTTTCAAAAATATTTTTTCAAATTTTTTTTTTCAAACATAATTCACTCCACTTATCATTAGAGTTGTCTTTTTTTTCAGTATTTTTTACTTTTTACTGTTTTTTCAACTTTTTTTACTTTATAATTTTTTTCAACATTTTATTTATTTTCTTTTTTTTCAACAATTTTTTTGTTTTATACTATTTTCATTTATTTTTTTTAATATTTTTTTACTGTCTTTATCTATTTTTTTCTCAATGTTTTTTTACTCAACATTTTTTTCTAACATTTTTTTCTACTATCTTCATTTTTTTTCTCAACATTTTTTTGCTAAACATTTTTTTCTATTTTTATAGTACTATATTCATCTTTTTTTTCTCAACGTTTTTTTTTCTAATGTCTTCATCTTTTTTTCTCAATATTTTTTGCACAACATTTTTTTTATTTTTAAGGTACTGTCTTTATTTTATTCTAAACATTTTCTTTTTTTTTTCTCAATATTTTTTTCTCTTAAGACCTTTTTTTTTTCAAATGAATAATTATGAAATAAACATTTTCAATTGTTGTTAAACCAAACAATAAATATCTTCAACTGTTGTAACTACAATAAATAAAAATAAATAAAATTTTCTCCTTTTATATTCTTAAAGAATAAGGATTTTATTTTTTTTACTTTAATTTGTTTATTAAAATGTTTTAAACTTCTTTTTTTTAAAAAAAATTATTTCATACTTATTGATCATCAGTATGTAACAAGTTGTTATAATATAGGGGATAGTAACGGTTACAAAATGGAGAGTGAGGAAACGGAGAGCTCTCTGGAAAAGCTAAAATCTGGAGCTCGTCCTTATGAAGAAGCAGACATGTTGCACCGTAGTAATAAGAAAGCCAAACAAGTTACCGATGAAGAAGTTAATGGAGATGTATTAGAACAGCCTGCGTCAGAACCCATTGATATGGATGGGGTGGAAGAGGGAAGAATTAGAACTTATCCTCAAGCATCGTTCAAAGAAAAACTAATGGGAATCAGCTCAGCTACCATGGAGAGGGAGGAGCTAGAGGACATTTCAGATGATGAAGAGTACATGGAAGATGAGGAGGAAGACTCTGATTGCCCTTGCATCTAGCTATCCAAAGAAGAAAAAGTGAGAATGCGGAAGCCCTGGAAGCAATCCTTAATTATAAAACTTCTAGGTCAATCCATTGGATACAACTATCTCCTACGTAAAGTTAGGGATATGTGGAGAATGAAATCCTCTTTTGAGTTAGTTACTATGGATAATTACTATTTCTTGGTGAAGTTCTCTTCCATTGAAGACTATGATCATGCTCTATATGGTAGCCCCTGGATGGTTTTGGACCACTACCTCACAGTTCGAAAATGGTATCCCAATTTCAATATTGATCAGGACATCATGGAGAAGATCTCGGTTTGGGTTCATATTCCACATCTACCAATAGAGTACTATGATTATGATTTCCTGATGAAGGTTGGGGAGAAACTAGGTAATCCGATTAGAATTGATGATGCAACTAGCCTAGTCACCAGAGGTAGATTTGCTAGGATTTGTATTGAGATTGATTTGTCCAAACCGTTGATGTCCAAATTTCACCTTCGAAGGAGGGTGAGGAGAATTGAGTATAAAGGAATCCACTTGGTTTGCTTCGAATGTGGCAGATATGGGCACAAGAAAGAAAATTGCCATTTCAACATGGAGAAGAATGGAGGTGACGGTGAAGATACTGCCGTGAATGATGAAGCTCTGACCAGGGATGGACCCACCCAAGTTAGGAGAGATAGGACTGGCCCTTTGATTCGGCCTGAAATTATGGAAGATTTTGGTACCTGGATGCTGGCTTCTAAAAAGGCACGCAAAGGTGGAAATCAGCATACTTTACGTAAAGAACCTAATGTAATTAATGGCTCTGTGCAAGTAGGTGAAATGGGGAAAGGCAACCCACGTGGAAGGGAAGGTATTAATATTACTAATGGCAAGAGGAGTAGTTTGGGGGGAAAATCTCGGTTTGCCATTTTAGAAGAAGTTAAAGATGATTTTAGGGGAGAAGCATGTTATGATGGGGAGAGCTCTGGGGTTAAGAACGGGCCAGCCCACGAGAATATTAGGAGGCATCAAAATGGAGTTTATCATCAGAAGAATTCTAGCAAACCTAAAAGGCCTAATGTAGTGACTCAAGCCCAACCTAAAGAGAAAAATATGACCTCTTTACCCAAAGAATTGGTTTCCTGTACACCAAATTCTCTTAATGCTTTGAATAATAAATCCAGAGATGGAATGAGGCATCCTAATAGAGCTGCAGTTGAGAATGAGCATATGGTGGTGCAAGGTAACTATCACTCCAAGGAGATGTCGGTTCAAGTTATCAATCACTCTCAAACGGATCTAGCCATGGATAACGCTACGGTTCTGTATTCGGGAGATGTTGGAGAGCACCACCAAGATCCACCATTTAGGCAGGATACAGGGGGAAAGAGACAATTTCATTGAAGAAGAGGATGATGCTGAATCGGAAGAGTATGAGTCCGAGTATGATGACATGATGACTAAACATCCGCACGAGATTGATCAGTCAGATGATGAGGTCTTGGCCCAAAGGGGCCATATCAATTGATTTTTACGGCTCTTGTTGAGCTTCTTTGTTTTTTTTCTTTTTTATGGATTTTATGATTTGGAATTGGCAAGGGGCGGCTTCTAAAGCTTTTAACCACACCCTTAAACATTTTCTTCATGTGCATAAGCCTAGTGTGTTGGGTTTATTAGAAACTAAAATTAGTGGTGATCAAGCTACCAGAATTTGTAATGGGTTAGGTTTTGATCAATAGATGCGGGTTGAGGCTGTGGGATTCAGCGGTGGTATCTGGGTTTTTTAGCGTGATGTTCTTCAAGTATCCCTCATCCACTCTCATCCTCAATTTGTTCATCTTCTGGTGAAAAGTGCTAATAATCAACCTTAGTTCCTCTCAGTGGTGTATGGCAGTCCCTCGCCTAGTCTGCGGCGTGCTTTATGGCAAGCGCTATCCCATAATAAATTGCATATTGATGGTGCCTGGCTTATTACTGGTGATTTCAACTCGGTTTTAACGGCTGATGAAGTGAATTTGCATTCTGTTTTTTCCAATCGAAGATGTGGTGGTTTTGCTGATTGGGTTTTTGAAAATGGCCTTTTGGATATGGGATACTCAGGGGGTCACTTCACGTGGAGTAGAGGGATGAATGGAGCAACTATGACTAGTGCTCGTCTGGACCGTGCCTTCTGTAATTCTCAATGGAGGGCTCGTTTCGATTTGGCCACTGTCACTCATCTCCCCAAGTCTCATTCTGACCATAACCTTCTGTTAATTACCATCATCCCTATTAATTGTTTGAGGAGAAAGAGCCCCTTTTGTTTTCAGGTAGCTTGGATTACCCATCCCAATTTTAAAAACCTCATTGAAACTAAGTGGGAGAAGAGTTCAACTATTGCTCTTAATATTGATAATATTTCTGAGGCGTTGGGTACTTGGAACAAGACCACATTTAGGAATATTTTTCAACGGAAAAAATCTCTTCTAGCTCGCATTAATGGTGTCCAAATTCGCATCTATGAGAATCCTTCTCGGGGTCTTCTCAATCTTGATAAAAAGCTTCGTTTGGAGCTTAATACTGTCTTGCATCAAGAAGAAATTTTCTGGTTCCAAAAATCCAAGGAGGACTGGATCACTTCTGGGGATCGAAATATGAAATATTTTCATATTTCTACTCTTGTTCGCCGTAATAGAAACAAGATTCTGACCCTGAAAGATTCCAATGGCGACTGGGTTACGGATGATACTACTCTTAGGCAGATGGTTCAGAATTTCTATACTAATCTGTTTAAGGATGACGACGATGTTAATCCTTCTCTTCTGCATACTGGGTTATTTCCCCATCTTAATAGTAATCATTGTGCTATCTTAAACATGCCTTTTGATAAGGAAGATATTCGCAAAGCTATTTTTGAAATGGCCCCGTTCAAAGCCCAGGGCCAGATGGGATTCATGCGGGGTTCTACCAAAAGATGTGGACAGTTGTGGGGGAAACAGTTTGCAAGTTTGTTGAGGATTTTCTGCTTTCAGGGGTTCTTCCTTCTAATATGAATGACACTAATCTCATCCTTATCCCGAAGATAAAGGACCCGGAATTCATTACTCAGTTTCGTCCTATTAGTCTATGCAATGTGGCTCATAAAATCATCACTAAGATGTTTACTAACAGACTGAAAGGTATTTTGCCTTTTATTGTCTCTCCAAATCAATGCAGCATTATCCCTAGAAGGCAGATTACGGACAATGTCATTATTTTTCAAGAGGTTCTTCATTCGATGAGGAGGAAATATTCTGGAGGTGGGTAAATGGTGATTAAAATTGATCTTGAGAAGGCTTATGACCGTCTCTCGTGGCCGTTTATCTCCAATACTCTCAATGATATTGGTCTTCCTTCGGTTTGGGTCAGAAATATCATGTATTGTGTCACTTCCACTCAAATGGCCATTTTATGGAATGGGGAGAAACTTGACAACTTTAAACCTTCTAGGGGAATAAGGCAAGGTGATGCCATATCGCCTTACCTTTTTGTTCTGTGTATAGAAAGACTATCTCACATCATAGATTAAGCGGTTTCTCAAGGAGCTTGGAAGCCTATTTCTCTATCAAGGAATGGTCCATCTTTATTCCATTTATTTTTTGCGGATGACATGGTGTTGTTTGCTGAAGCTTCAGTAACTCAGATTCAAGTGATTATGGATTGCCTCGATAAGTTTTGCCAGGCTTTAGGGCAAAAAGTGAACCGCTTGAAGTCTCAAATATTTGTTTCAAGGAATGTGGATCCTGCTTTGGCTTCCAATATCTCGAATATTTCAGGGATCCCCCTCACCTCTAATCTCAATAAATATCTGGGAGTCCAGTCTATCCATGGAAGAGTTTCTTCGTCTACCTATAAACATGTGCTTGACTGCATTTCCGGAAGGTTAGAAGGCTGGAAGGCTAAGTACTTATCCTTTGCGAGTAGAATTACTATGGCTCAATCAGTGCTGGCTACCATCCCTTTCTACACTATGCAATCGGCTATTCTTCCTATAAATGTCTGTGATGAAATTGAAAGGAAGATTCGCCAATTTATTTGGGGAAGTAAACAAGGAAAGCCCGCCTTTAGTTTGATTAATTGGGAGACGGTCACGAGAGCTAAAACTGATGGTGGTCTTGGTATTCGTAGGATGCAGGAAATGAATCTGGCTTTTATGGCTAAGCTGGGATGGCGTATGATCCAGGAAAAAGAGAGCCTCTGGGCTCATATTCTCAGTAGCAAATATTGTAAAGGGGATTTTGACTTTGAGCTTATTCAGCATCGTAACGGGGCTTCTCGGACCTGGTTGGGTATGTCTAAAGCTTCTGATATTTTAAAGAAGGGTTTAAGAAGC
The DNA here is from genome assembly GCA_949634005.1 of Mallotus japonicus. Taxonomy (NCBI): domain Eukaryota; kingdom Viridiplantae; phylum Streptophyta; class Magnoliopsida; order Malpighiales; family Euphorbiaceae; genus Mallotus; species Mallotus japonicus. The sequence continues at coordinate 41,809 of CATIWK010115912.1, forward strand.
AGAGTCACGTCGGAAAGAATACTCACTTCTGGCTTGATAAATGGATCATGGATGAGCCTCTTATCTCCAATACTCATAGCCATATCAATGTTGAGAATGTTAACTTAAAGGTGAGAGACTACTGGGTGAGTGGTGTTGGGTGGAACTGGAATAAGCTTTACGGTGTCTTCCCTGCTCTTATTGAAAATAAACTCTCTGCTTTTATCTTGTGTGAACATCAGTCCTGTGATGATGGTTTTGTCTGGCATCTTACGCCCAATGGTCACTTCTCGGTTAAGTTAGCCTATGAAAGCCAACTTCAGATTCATCAGCATAACAATAATGCTCGCTGGAAGAAAATTGGAGCCTTGACATTCCTCAGAAGTTTCGATGTTTCATATGGCAAGCTGGACATAGGCGGATTATGTGTAATGTCCAACGAAACAAAAGAGGCCTGACATCCGATATTTATTGTAAGAATTGTGTGAGTTTCCTGGAATCTACTCTTCATGTGCTTAGGGACTGCCCTAATGCTGCTGCTATTTGGAGGTATTTTTTACCAAGCTTAGAATTTGATGCTCAGAAATCTCTTCCCCTTAAAGCTTGGATTCTGCGTAATATTTCTTTGCGCTTTGAGCATGCATGGAATATGGAATGGGATGATATGTTTGGCATAATTCTTTGGTGGGTGTGGATTTGGAGGAATGATTGGGTTTTCAATAATAAGAAGCATGCTGTGGATTTCAAAATTCAATGGATTAAATCTTATTGTTAACAAGTGAAGCTTGCTTTTTTAAATAGAGCTAACATGTTGGGGGATCCTTCTCCAAGACGGATTATTCAAATTGGTTGGGTTGCTCCTCCCTTTGGTTGGGTTATGCTCAACAAGAATGGTTGCTTCAAGGCAAGGCTGAATTTAGCTGGTGGTGGGGGTCTTATCAGAGATAGCACTGGTAATTGGTTGAGTGGATTCACAATTAAAATTGGTTGTTGTTCTGCGGTGGAGGCTGAGCTCTAGGCAGTAGTTCAAGGGCTTAAGTTAGCTTGGGATAAAGGGTTTAGGAAAATTATCCTTCAGGTAGATTCTAGTGTTGTGGTCAAGTGGTTATCTAACAACGATGGTTGCTGTATTGCTCAGTCCAATTTGGTTGTTGTTTGCTTGGATCTTCTAAAGCAGAGTTGGGAAGTTTAGATTAAGTATATTCACCGAGAGGGTAACCGAATGGTTGATATGCTTGCCAATCTGTCCTTGGATCATTGTCGAGGTATGTTGGTGTTAGACAGGCCTCCTCCTGCTGTTTCTTTGCTGCTTTTAAGCGACAAGCTAGGCATTAGCTGGCCTCGTCGGGTTCGTGATATTACCATGTAATCTGGTGTGTTTTTTTTTTTGGGTGGCCCCCTTCCTTTGTAATAAAAAAAAAATATATGTAACAAGTTTACAATCCTTATGATGTATTTGTAACATCAACAACAACAAAAAAGTTGAAAAATAAAAAAAAATAAACAAAAATCAACAAATTGAAACAATAAAAAAAACTAAAAACAACAACTGAAACAACAAAAATCAACAAAATTTTATATTGTTGATTGTTGTTTATTTTTATTTATTTTTGTTTATTTTTTATTATTGTTTGAATTATTTTTTCATTATTAGTGACAAAATTAAGGCTATAAATAAATTTTTTACTTTTATTAGTATTAATGATAAAAATAATGATTTTTTATATATCTCATAATTTTTATTGTTTTTTATTGTTATTTTTTTATTTTTAACAAAAATGAACAAATATAAACAAAGAGAAACAACAAAAACAATTGAAAACTACAACTGAAATAACAAAATCAACAAAAGCAACAAAAAATTGCAGTTGTTGATTTTTGTTTATTTTTGTTGATGTTTGTGTTTTTTCAGTTTTATCATCATTAATAATAAAATTAAGATCATAAATATAATTTTTACTTTTATTAGTATCAATAATAAAAATAATGATTTCTTTGATATATTTCAAAATTTTTTTGTTATTTTTATTGAAAAAATAATTATTGAATACCATGGGTAATTTTTAGTTTAATTGGTTTAATTTCTAAGTTCTAAATAATTATGAAAAAAATAATTATTGAAGACTATGGATAATTTTTAGTTTAATTAGCTTAATTTTTATATTCTAAATAATACTAAGTTTCAAAATTAAAAAAAATATATAGTTATTTAGAATATAAAATTAAATTATTTAAAATATACAAATCAAATAAATGTATACAATAAATTTAAATTAAAGATGACTTCAAAAATAATAAAAAGATAAAAAAATTACAAAAAAAAAAGAAAAAAAAAAAAAAAAACATGAAACGCCGATTTTGTGAAATGAAAACACGGAGCAAAAGTTAGGCTAAAAATGAAAAGAAGGAAAATAGAACTGAAAAAAAAAAAAAAACATGGCCACCAACGAAAAGATGTGCGTTGACTAGACCACTAAATGAAATTTCCTCTATATTCAAACATGCATTTGACATCCAGTCATCTAGTTTATTGTCTAATTATGAGCTGATTTTCAGCTTCACCATATACTACATTTCAGTCTAGAAATATCCCTTATTTTTTTGTTAGATATTTACATACATCAATAAAACTTGATTTTCTGCCCTCCTGCTAAGACAACTTGGTTAATTGACAGATGTGATTTTTCTTCTTATCTTTTTAGATGTTTGGAAAGATATTATGATGGTGGAGGTTCCACACCTTATATCAAAGACTAATGCACTAACTGATTTATCCACTAGAAATAAAATTAAAAAATAAAAAAAAAAGTTGTTTTAGATTCTTCATAGGCCGGTGGCATCATGTATACTAGGCTTATTAGATTCTTCATTAGGCATTGGTATCATGTCATACTATTTTTAACATCATAGCAAAATTGTAAAGGAAGTTGGTTTCATGGTTAGCATATGGTTTTTATGTTTTCACTTTTTTTTTTTGTCAAATTTGGTTATTTCATTCCACCAAATATAGAGTTATAACTTTCAGTAAGAAAAATAGGGGAAAGGTCAAATTTGCACCCTAAATTTTTTACCTAGGAACACATTTGATTTCGTGTGTTTTTTTTTTTTTTTTGTCCAATTGAAACTCGACATTTCAAAAATACCTCGTCATTAACTACTGACTAACTACAATTTTTTTAATCCTACGTGGACATTATAACCAATCCAAAGCTGCCAACATGTCAAGGGTGGGCCCCACATCAAAGGGAATTAGTAAATGTACACGATTCCTTAGACGAGGGGCCAAGTCATAGTACGATGTGAGGCCTCGGTGTCCATCCAAGAAAACAACCAATACAACCTCTAATAAAGAAGAGAGTTAAGATGCTTGCCTTAGTGGTCATGCATAAAAGCAAAAATCTAAGGGAAGAGCAAGCAAAAACATACGACAAAGAAGAGAAATGAGATTCTTTCCTGCTCATGTAATCACACAAGAGAATATCATTTTATTGTGTACTCCAGATCTAGTCTGCCATGATATTATTCTGTTCTGTGGATTAATTATAATGTGCAAGCAAACCTTGAGTTGAGCCTTCCATCTTCGATATCAACAAGGCTCAGCTCAGTTTCACTACCACAAATACCTAAAACTGACTAACTTGAACTTAAAGATACATTATGTACTCAGTTGTGTATTCATACTTACACTAACTTTCTGTTCACTTCTCTGTTGTCAATCAAAACCAACCACGACGTCAATGAAAAACCAAAAACATAATAGAAAAAAGACGTAACAAAAATAATGATTGGCACTGCTCCTCGTCTTTCCCTGTGGAGGCTGCCATTCCATGACTTTTTACATTCCATAAACCCAGCATCTGCATCACCGATGAAATTCATCTTCATTAAAGTGGTCTAGGGGCATTACAAACAATGGGATGGACTATGCAAGTTGTTATAATTAGAAACACGGAAAGGCGTTAATGCAATAAGTTCCAGCCACAATAAAATATCAGAAAGTGTCGGTGATTGAATGGGAGCAAGCACAACAGCTTTCCAAACATTGGCAACATAACTGGAAATCCTAAATCTTGTAAATTAATCAAAACAAATCAGTATCAAACAGTGACAAAGTGTGCATACTGAGACTAGACTTTGAAAAGCACACAAAGTGAGAAGGTAATTCAGAAAAATTGGGAAGGGAAGTCAAGTTTGATATTTATAAAATAGAGCATGGATACAGAACCTTTGTCTCTCTATGGCAATTTCATCGGCTGGGGGACAGTGCAACATTTTTCAGTGGCAACTGATAAATCGAGAATCTTGTCCAAAGGACCCCAACATCCGGCATGCTACTTCCAACAATTTTCCTGCACATGTTTGCATATTTTTAAGACAAGCAAAACAAAAAAGATGTTGCTACAATGAACTAGACATTTTTCCTTGTCTTTTAAAAATCTGTGGGGAAACTTTCTTTTCTTCTCTTTTCTTTAATGTTTCATATTTAATTTCTGGCACCCATCTATTCCAGCTTTGAGTCAAACAAAAACTCACACAAGATTGTTTTCTTGTTGGCCCAGGAAAGTCCTACTAATCCCTTTTTTTATTTTTAATATGATATTGAATATGCTGAGTTCTTATCCCACTTGAAGGACTGTTGACAGGGTTAGGGTCATTCGGAAAGGAAGGAATGGATGGGCAGCTTAGACCAAGTACAACCAACATGCATCACATGAATCATCCAGAAATAATACAAGAAGTGCCCATCAATCCAGCAACCGGGGGCAACCACCCGGAGAATAATACAATAATACAACAACAACATCAGGTGAAATTGCAGTTTTTGTTTGACTCAAAGCCAACATCGGGGGGGAAATTGTTGTCCCTATCCTAATGCTTGTTATTGACAGTTGGAAGGCTCTAAATCCCAATCTATGAAGCTGCATAAATTCTGACTCCAAAAAATTACTACATTTTTATTTTCTTGTGTGACGTTTATGCACTTCTACTCATTTTGATAACTCAAATGAGTAGTTCTGAATCTGATGTTTAACTTCGTACAGCAACTTGTAGTTGCAAGTCCCAGTGGATCGGGGGATGAGTAAGACTAAAAAAAAGGGAAAGAACTAGCATCTACTCTGCACTCAGCATAAAACAAAACTAAGAATACCTAATAACTTATTCAACTTATTATTGAAACAGAGCAGAATACAGGTGAAGGAGAATTAGTGTCTTACAAAGTTAGGGAAATTGCAGAATCTAGATTCGTCTGCATTGCCAATTCCGGCCATAATTTGGCACAATCTGACCATTTTCTAAAAGATAAGTTCTATCCTAGTTAAGATGGAACACCAAATAAATTCATACAATTGATTCTAAAACTAAACCAATTAGACTCTACTCTGCTGTTCATTTCATGAATTGCATGATCAGATTATGCTTCTTTTATCAACCATTTACTATACCAACTCCAGCACTTCAACCCATCAAAAACACCATCTTAAAAAAAGAGTCAATCACAGTGATTCCAAACCCCCAACTACCCTTTTTGCCTCTCATCATCTCTTCACGCAACAGAAACATCTCAAAGAAAGTCACTGTCTCCTAATCCTTCGCAAAGTAATCCACAGTTACAGCCTAATAATAACAAGTTGACATTGCATCTCTAGCTCATCACTGAACAAAAAGTAGCAGAATTCATCATCTTACTAAAGAACTAACCAAACCTAACATCTCATTAACATCAAAATCCTACATATTTACAATCTTTAACAATATATATAACAAAGATACAAAACTCAAAAAAAAAAAAAAAAAAAAAAAAAAAGGAATTTGATTAAAAAGAAAATAAAACATACCTCTCCTGGTCTTGGTGACAACCTTAGCAACCTTAACATCCTCTTTCTCCACAACCTTCTTCTTCTCCTCTGGTGGAAACAAAACCCCATCAATCCCCTGAACTGAAATTCTGCCATCCGTATAAATATCAGGATCAAACAAATAAGCAACCCCATCACCACTCCCGAATCTCACAGACCCATCAGCCTCCATAGCAACAACTTTATGAGGCACTCTCAGAGTCTCATAATTCACTTTCCCAAATCTCCTAACTGCATTATACATACTCTCCTCAGTCTGATACTCCGGTACTAAATGATAATACATTATCTGCTCTGGTGCACCTGGTTCACTCAACTGCTCTGTAGTCAACTTCGCCATCGCCTCATCATTCGGCGCAAGAACCGTTAAAACGTAACCTTCAGACACTAATTTGCCCATTTCAGTAGCTAATGATGTCAAATTCACCATTATATCTGCAAATTCATTGTACCCTCCGTATTGTAATAATGTCGTAATAAAGTCTTTCACTTGTGCTTCCCCATTAAAATGATGGTGGGGTCCTCCTGGTCCTGGTGCCGGCGCCGGAGCCAGCGAAGGCCCTGGCGCCATTGCTTCGAATATAGATAGAACCGGTGGCGAACCGGGTTTTGCCGGGGGCGAACTGGGTTTTTTAAGACGGTTTGTTCTTGGGTCGACTTCTGGTGCTCCTTCTGGTTTAACGGCAGTAATAGACCGGAGATTTCTCCGGCGATTGAAGTCATTTTCTACTGACTGTGGAATTAAAACCCGTTCGATCCCGTGGATAATTCCATCGGGGCGGGTTATAGAATCCGGGTGGATAACTTTAGCATGACCGACAATTTTTTCTCCAGATACTTTGCTAGTTAAGCTAAGATAACACCCACCATTGGAGGAGAGAGTGGTGTGGAGGCTGGACTCGGAGTAACTCGGCCATTGGTCGGAGTTGACTCGGGAGGGGATGATGTGAAATAAAATGAGGTCTTGTAAGGATTTGATGTTGCCTGGTTCAAGCAAGAAGCGTTTAAAAAGAGGGTCTAAGTCACGTTCAAGAGCTTCGTTTCTAGGAGCGAAGATGGTGATGTTGTGTCTGCCAACAGCTTGTTCAAGTGTTTGAAGAAGGAGTGCTTTCTCGAGTAACTCGGCGAGTTCTGTGTAATGTGAGTCAAGAAGTGCTACTAAGACTGAGTTTGAGTTTATTTGGATTGAGTTTGGATTGGAAGAAGAAGAAGAAGAAGAAGAATTGGATGATACTTGTTGCAATGCCATTGACGTTCCGGAAAGGAGAAGCAGATGAGAAATTCCGGCAATGAAAAAGAAGGTGATAATTGGGGAACAATCCATGGCAATCTGCTACAACAGAAAAACAGAGCAGTGATAAATGTGTACTGTGTATATGTGCAGTGAAGAGAGAGGGGAAGAAGAAAGGATTATTGGTTGAGGTTAAAATAATAATAATAAAGGAGATTTTACTTAGAGAGGTTGACGTTGTGTCTGCGACCAAATGTTTTAATGTTTGTCTTAGCAGT
>CATIWK010115916.1:0-19124 GCA_949634005.1 Mallotus japonicus
TTGGATAAATTTATGGGATTGACAAGAAAAAGTAAATTAAAATATTAAATTGGATAAAAATTATGGGAAAAGTTAGAAAAATTGTGGTATGGTATTAATTTTTACATGTGGTTATAATATATTTGATTAGTTTTTTTAAAAAATAACACTATTAAAATAGAAAAATAGGTGTGTTGATTTTATAATTTAAGAAAAATATTTTAAAAAAAAACCACTGTTGTATATTAAAATAATTATTACACGAATATTAAATTGGATAAATTTAAGGGATTGACAAGAAAAAGTAAATTAAAATATTAAATTGGATAAAAATTATGGGAAAAGTTAGAAAAATTGTGGTATGGTATTAATTTTTACATGTGGTTATAATATATTTGATTATATTTTTTTAAAATAACACTGTTAAAATAGAAAAATAAGTGTGTTGATTTTATAATTTAAGAAAATTATTTAAAAAAAACCACTGTTGTATATTAAAATAATTATTACACAAATATTAAATTGGATAAATTTATGGGATTGACAAGAAAAAATAAATTAAAATATTAAATTGGATAAAAATTATAGGAAAAGTTAGATTATTAAATTGGATAAAAATTATGGGAAAAGTTAGAAAAATTGTGGTATGGTATTAATTTTTACATGTGGTTATAATATATTTGATTATTTTTTTTAAAATAACACTGTTAAAATAGAAAAATAGGTGTGTTGATTTTATAATTTAAGAAAAATATTTTAAAAAAAAACCACTGTTGTATATTAAAATAATTATTACACAAATATTAAATTGGATAAATTTATGGGATTGACAAGAAAAAATAAATTAAAATATTAAAATGGATAAAAATTATAGGAAAAGTTAGAAAAGTTGTGGTATGATATTAATTTTTACATGTGGTTATAATATATTTGATTAGTTTTTTTAAAAAATAACACTTATATATGTTTGTTTAAATTCACAGCATTTACATCGTAAAAGAAGTGTTTTTTCCTTAAGAAAGTTAGTGTCTTTATTTATTTATTTATTTGTTTAGAATTTTTTAGAATTTTTTTTTTCAAAAAGAGAGAGCAGTTAATTAGAAATATTCTATGGTTTTAAGTTAAAGAAAAAAATAATAAGACATTATTTTTTTCAGTGCAATTTTTTTTATAATTATTTTTAAAATACGAATTGAATAAATTGTTATTTTACTTTTTTTTAAGTCATGTCATGGCTGAAAATTATGTTTAGCAAAAATACTATGTACTAATAAATTTAATATAAAAAATTCTATGTGCTGATGAAATGTTTTATTTAAACTTTTTCAATTCCCCCAAAAAAACTTAATATTTATTTTTTTGAAAATTTTAATATTTTAAATTTAAATCTTTTAATTTGCCCATTTTATAATAGAATCACCAATTAATTCTTATTTTGTTGTTCAAAAAAAAAATAATTCTTATTTTTATTTTTATTTTGTAGTTTTTTCTTGGATTATCACAAAATATTTGTTAAAAAATATAATTTTAATTAATTTTTCCTTTTTCTTGCAAGTTTGATGACCCAGATGAAGATAAAAATTGACATTATTTTTTATTTGTATGTATTTGCTCTTCCTTTTTTTCACATGAACAATTTACATAAAACATTAATATTGAAAATATGAACTTAATATCTATATTAATAATAAATATAAACTTAATATCTATATTAAATAAGAACTTAAGGTCTATACTATACCCACAGTGAAACAAGGGCAAACTTTCTAGTGTCATATATAATTCAAAAAATATTCACGGATGTTTAAAAAAAAAAAAAAAGAAAGAAATTTACTGAATAGTTGGGTGGTTTATGAATTCAAAGAAATAAAACAAGCACATGCCTTGATCAGTAGTTAGTTGGGTATGGTAAGCATTGCTTTAAATGGCCGTATGGCAGACTGCTCGTCTTTTTTTTGTCAGAACAGACTGCTCGTTTGTTTGTTTGTTTTTTTTTTTTTTTATCAGGGAGGTGAGGGGGAACGGATCCCGTAGTTAAAATTAGTCAGTTTAAAATAAGTAGTTCAAGGATTAAATACTGTCTCTAGAATTTGAACCCATAATCTTTAAGGGTCATAAATATCATCCTTACCATTTGAATCAAGTAGTGGGTGGTATAGACTGCTCGTTTTTATGAACAACTCGTTTATCACGTGGCCGACAACTAATTTTATTTGTCTTTATCAAAAAATTATTACATTTGTCACTTTCTTGGACAATTATTAAATATTTTTCCAAGTTTTTTCTTGCCGACAACTAGTTTTATTTGTCTATGTTAAAAAAAAAAATTTATTTGTCTTTATCAAAAAATTATTACATTTGTCACTTTCTTGGACAATTATTAAATATTTTTCCAAGTTTTTTCTTTGTCTTTTTAATTGAAATTAAATGTCATTATAAATCAGAGATTCGCATGAGAGACTTAAAAGAGAAAAAATCAATTCTGGCTCCTATAATTTTATTTTATTTTATTTCATATATAATTATTTTACATTGATATTATACACAGATTGAGATAAAATTAAGGGGAAAAAAAAAAGAAAAATGGAAGGAAATAAAAGAAAATTCAATTTTCATCTTATTTAGCTAATAAAAATTTTTAAGGAGGGAAGAAAATTGGTTATATATATATATATATATATATATATATATATATATATATATATATACTAATAGTTATAATTAAATAAGGACTACTTCAACAAATTCTAATTGCATTGTATACAATATACAATATACATATGTGTATTAAAAAAAACTTAAAAAAATTATAATACATTTATTTCCACTATAAAATAATCATGTATTTCACAGATGAATAAAAAAATTTTATATTAGAAATAGTAAATAAACAATTAAATATATACTTTGATACTATCATTTAATTAAATAAAATTTTAAAAATATTAAAAGTGTTATTTATTTATATAATAATTCAATATAATAAATTTAATATAGTTATAATTCATTGCAATTTTGATAAATTTTTTATTTAAATAATTATACAATGTTCCTTCAACATTTTTATGAATAATATTTTTCTTAACTCTAGAACTAATTTTATATAAAAATATTATGGCCATAATTAATTATAAGTTAATAAAAAAAATTTTTTTTTTGAGAAGAAAAATTATTATTATTTAAAAAAATTTAAAAAGTTATATTTTCTTTATATGATAATCTAATACTACAATCTTATTAAATTTATAATTTATTACAATTTTAATAATTTTTCTATTTAAGCGCTGACACATTGTTTTTTTCAATATTTTTAATATTAATACTTTTATTTACTTTTAAGTTTTCTTAATTTCAGCTAATAATTAAATGATAAAAATTAATTAATTTAACTTTCACTCTTTTTATGAAATTTTAATGAAAGTATCTAAAAATGATAATTATACTAATATAATAGAAACATTACTCTCAAATAAATTATATGCTCTATTCTTTAAAACATGATTATGGATATAAGAAAAATAACAAATTTTAATGTAGGAATAAATATAAAAAAAAGTACATTGTGGTTAGACGCATTTTCACTTAAAGGCATATGTTCTTTTCGTGACATTTAGATGTATGTTGTTTCATTTCCTAACACTTTAACACCATATCAACTAACATCATCATTATTTTGTAATAAAACTTTAATATAACAGTCCCTTTCAATAATATAAATTTTTTACATGTGATTTACCATCAACATAACTATTTAGATACTTTTAAAAATTATTTCTTTTTATTCATAGTAAAATTAAAAATACATCTTATTTTTATTTGTTATGAATTTATTTTTGTTAGTTGAATGATATAGTACTTAGTAAATAATGTTACTATTAAAATTTCATATTATTTTAACATTATATCATTCTTAACAATATTACTGAGTAGGATACCAAAATACAAGTATAATCAAATTATAGGCCCTTAAATATTAGTAAAAATACCACAGTCCTCTAAATGAAAAAGTGTCTAACCACAAGATAGTTTATTGTACTTTTTCCTTTAATTAATTTAATTTTAATTCTTTATGCAATAAACTTTAATTTATAAAGTTCTTAAAAATAATAAGATTATTAATACACGACAATCTAATTTTTCACTCTTGATAAAGTTACATCATAACGTAGTAATTAATCTATTACAATTTACATAAATTTTTTATTTAAATAATTATACAACACTTTTTCAATATTTTTATCTAAATAATAATTTAATTTTAAAATTTGATAAAGTTATAATATAATAATTTATTATATCCTCTATAAAATTTCTATTTAAACAAATATATATATAACAATCTTTCAATATTTTTTATAATTAATTATTTCATAAAATTTGTTACTTTTGATTTCAATTATTTACTTTTTAAATTTAATTTAGTATATATAAATTGATATGATTCATATTAGATAAAATATATATCTAATTAAAATAGAATATATATATATATATATATATATATATATATATAAACAGCCACGTGTTTCACATATGAATAAAAAATATTTTTAAACTCATAATCATAAATAAATTATTAAACATGTACTTTGATATTGTTATTATTATTATTATAAAAGTTTAAAATAATAAGTATTTATTTATATAACAATTTGATATTACCTTAATATAGTTGTAATTCATTGAAATTTGATAAATATTTTATTTAAATAATTATATGGATCTCCTTCAATATTTTTTATAATTAATATTTTTCTCAATTCTAAAAATAATTTTATAAAAAAAATATTATGGCCGTAATTAAGCATAAGATAATACAAAATCATTAGTTATTTTTTAATAAAAATTAAAAATAATAAAAATTTATATTTTCTTTGTATAACAATTTAGTATTACAATCTCATTAACTTATAATTAATTACAAATTTAATAAAAAAATTTATTTAAATAGTGATACTTTATTTCTTCAATATTTTTAATATTAATATTTTTATTCACTCAAAAAGTAATTTAATGTAATTTTTAATTTCAACTAATAAATAAATGATAAAAATTAATTAATTTAATTTCAACTCTTTTTTATTAAATTTTATAAAATATCTAAAAATGATAATTATACTACTTTTCTTAAAGAAATACTGTTTTTAAATAAATTATATGCTCTATTTTTTAAAATATGATTACTTATACAAATTAAAATAAAAATTTTAATTAATTTAATTTTAATTAGTTAATAAAATTTAATTTAATAAATTAAAATAATAAGAGTATTATTTTATTTATATGTCAATCTAATTTTTCAATTTTGATAGTGTTACATTATCATAAAGTGATTTATGAAAATTCCCCCTCCCCTTTGTGTGTGTGTGTATATATATATATTTCATAATTAATTATTTTATAGAATTTATTAATTTTGATTTTAATTATTTAATTTTTAAATTTAATTTAGTAAGATTTTATAAAATTATGTTATCTAATTTGATTTATATTACGTAAAATAGGAAAAGATATATATTTTTAACAAAAATACTACTAAAATGTTAATTAATTTAATCTTTATTAGAGATAAAATAAAAGTTAATCTAATTAGAATAGGAAATATATTTTCAATTAAATTTGAATTACATTTTAAATAATTTTATTTTTATTAGATATAAAATAGAAGCTAACCTAATTTGAATAGGAAATATACTTCTATTAAATTAGAATTATAGTTTAATTATTTAATTTAATTTTTATTAGTAAATGACTAAATTATTCAATTTTTATATAACAATGAGTGAAGATATTTTTGTAATCTGTTCCCCCTCCCCTTCGTACACACATATATATATATATAACAAAATTACAACTAAAATTTTAATTAATTTAGTAGTTAACCTAAGTAAAATAGGAAACATAATTTCACTTAAATTAGAACTAGGTTTTAGTTAATTTATTTTTTATTGGAAATAATTGAAATAGAAGTTAACCTAATTAGAATCAGAAAAATACTTTCAATTAAATTACAGTTACATTTTAATTAATTTAATTTAAATCTTATTAATAAATAATTAAATTATCCAATTTTTATATAGTAATAAATGAATTTTTTTTAATAATTTTGTCTATCCCCTCTTCATTATGTATATATATACTAGTAAACAACATGTTTCATACATGAGCAAAAAATTTATTTGACTCATGAAATATAGTAAATAAATAATTAAACATATTATTATTATTATTATTAAATGAAAGTTTTAAAAATAATAACAGTATTATCTATTTATATAACAATTTGATATTGACTTAATATAGTTATAATTCATTACAATTTTTATAAAACTTTTATTTAAATAATTATATGATATTACTTCAATATTTTTTATAATTAATTTTTCTCAACTCTAGAACTGATTTCATATAAAAAAAAAATACTATGGTCAAAATCAATTATAAAAATATAATTTATAAAAAATACAATAAGATTTAAATTTAATTTTTAAGTTCAACTAATAATTAAATGATAAATATTAATTAATTTAATTTTAACTCTTTTTTGTTTAAATTTTATAAAAAATATTTTAAACGATAATTATGCTACTTTTCTTATAGAAAATATACTTTCAAACAAATTATATACTCTTAATTTTTAATTTATAAAAATATCTACTTTTGAAACAAATTATATACTTTTCCTAGTTTCATAAAATTTATTAATTTTGATTTTAATTATTTACTTATTAAATTTAATAGAATAAGACCTATACATTATATTTTATAATTTGATTTATATTAGATAAAATATAAGTAGACTAACTAAAATAGAAAAATATATATTTTTTAACAAAACTATCACTAAAATTTTAATTTAATTTAATTTTATTAGAGATAAAATATAAATTAACATAATTAAAATAGGAAACATACTTTCAATTAAATTAGAATTATATGTTAATTAATTTCATTTTTATTAGAGATAAAATAGAAGTTAACCTAATTATAATAAAAAATATACTTTCAATTAAATTAGAATTATATTTTAATTAATTTTATTTTATTAGATATAAAATAGAAGTTAACTTAATTAAAATAGGAAACATACTTTCAATTATATTAGAATTATATTTTAATTAAATTATTTTTTATTAGAGATAAAATAGAAGTTAACCTAATTAGAATATAAAATATACTTTCAATTAAATTAGAATTTTTGTTAGAGATAAGATAGAAAACCTAATTAAAATAGGAAATATACTTTCAATTAAATTAGAATTATATTTTAGTTAATTCAATTTTTATTAGAGATCAAATAGAAGTTAAGCTAATTAAAATAGGAAATAGATTTTCAATCAAATTAAAATTATATTTTAATTAATTTAATTTTACTTTAATTAGTAAATGATAAAATTATTCAATTTTTACATAATAATGAATGAAGACTTTTTCATAATTTTGCATGTTTCATTTGTTTATATATAAATAGATATATTGAACTCTTCCATCAAGTGCGTGCAAACGACACAAATTGCCATTAAAATGAGGCCACATCACTTACCAATTCTCTTACCATCAATCTCTTTTTTTTTTTTTTTTTTTTTTTTTTTTTTTTTTCTCACAATTAAAAAAAATAATATATTTAAATTGCCAATAGGCATAATACATTTATGACCCCCTGTATTTGTCATTTTTTATCAGTTTGATACCTCAATTTATAGTTTTGCCATTTTAACACCTGAACTCACCAAAAATATAATTTTAAGACCCCAGTCAACACACATGGCATGGAATAACAAATCACTATTTGTCACATCTCAAGGGTTTTACAAACCAAAAATTACAAGTAGAAGTGTCAAACTGACAAAAATTGATAAGTACAGGGGGTGATAGATGCATTATGTCATCAGATTATTGCATACTAGTGTATTTTATGCAAGTTTAAATGTTGAAATGGCAAAACTATAAGTTGAAGTATTAGACTGACAAATTATGCCAAGTATAAGGGGCTGCAAATGTATTATGCCTACAAAAATAAATTTAACGATTTATATTTCATTTGCATAGATACAAATATTTGTACTATACCAAAAGCATATATATATATATATATATATATATATATATATATATATATATATATATATATATATATAAAACTCTTGCATCAAGTGCGTGCAAAAGACACAAATTGCCATTAAATTGGGGCCACATCATACACACTTGTGGATGATTGTTGTTTCTATTAGGCAAAATCCATATAAGAGTTTATTCCTTTTTTTAAAAAAAAATAACTTAACAGTTTATTCTATTGAACCTCTGCCATTTTATTGCATTCTATCGAGCCTCTATACTTTTATTTATATAGCTATTGAGGACTAATTTGACAGACCCACTAACGGTGTTAAGTATTATATATAAAAATAATATCATAAAAAATTTAAATAAAAGCATATGGGCTCAACAGAATACAATAAAAAAGAATAAGGGTTCAATAGAATAAACCCAATAAGTTAAGGGACTTCATAATGGATTTTGCCTTATTTTTATATGTAATACTTAACAAATTTAACATGTGATTTTTTGTCAAAAGTAATTAATTTTAGCAAGAACAAAAAAATTTTATACCTTGAGTTGTAAAAAATAGGAAAAATAAATAATTTTAAAGTAAATAATATATTATAAATTATCATATTCATATTGTTAACATGTCATGTCAATAATGTAAAAAATAACAAAAAATTTATTGTACAGGATTATGAAAAAATAACCAATTCTCACACCATCAATCTCTATCTTTTTTTTCCCTCATAATCAAATAAACTAACTTTTAACTCTTCATCAGCCTGAATTAATCCTCCCTCACCATATTATTTTTAGCTGGTTCAATTACACCAAAAAATTCATTTCATTTTCAAATAGAATTCGTTTCCAAATGAATTTCAAATTCATTGAAACTAAACATACTTCATTGATGAAAATTGATTAAGTTTCAAACAATTTCACAAAATTAAGAAGTTTGGAATTCAAAATGAATTTTAGAAAGTTTTCATTTAAACCAAACATACTTACTTGAATTTGCAAATGAAGTTCACAAAATTTTATAAAATTCATTTGAACCAAACAAATCATTCTGGCTCTTCATCAAATCATCTCTTCCATAGGACTAATTCTAATTTTGTTTGCAAATAATAGTAGCAACAATCAAAGAAATCGCAATGGGGAGCATATATACACCTCATGAAGGTGAGAATAGAAAGAAAATATATTGCATTTCCAAAAAAAAATGTGGAAGCAAGCATAGGAAATGACGGCAGAAAATTTTTGCATATAATTCATATGATGCACTTCATCATTAATATTTTTAAGATGTGTATCCCTAAATTTAATATCTATTTGTAGATTTATTTATATTTTCATTATTTTAACCATTTAAGTAAATTAAAACCTTATGAAGAATAAATTATTTTTAAATTTTTACTTTATTTTTAACGAACATAGATATTTACAGTTTTTCTAAAATATTTTGTAAATATTATTTATGAAATGAAAACTATATATGTATGAATAATTTTTTTATATTTTTCTACACTTTTTATTATCATTTTAAATTTTTTAACAAGGGATTAGACACATAAATATATTTTGAATCTAAATATATTAATTAATGTTTATGTATAAGTAAGTATTTTCCTACACTATTGAAATAATTAAAAAAATATAAAAATATGACATCTAAAATCTTTAATAGTTATTATTGTATTACATTTTTTTAAAAAATAATGGAAGATATAAAGAACTTAAATCAACTAATTAGCTTAAATCATATTTTAATTTATATGTAGAAATAGATTCAAAATTTTTAAATAAATTTTTGAAAATAGTTAACAAAAAAATTAATTTAAAAATTTTTATTAATAAAAATTAAATGTTTAAATTTTGAAATAATTATGTCCACTCAAATTTTAAAAAACAAACACTAACTAATTTTAGAAAACAAGAGCCCTCGCACGCACTCGTTTATATATATATATCCACTTTTTTCCATAGCCCATACACTTCAGAAGTGCTAAATTGAGCTTGTGCCTCATCATCGTAGAACAGCCCTCCTTTTTCTCTCAACAAGGTTTCAGTATTTGTCATCTCTACAACTCTATTTGCTCATCATATATAAGGTATGGCATCGATCTCTGCAACTCTGTTTGACTTGTTATACAGAGAAATATTACATTTACTACCCAAAAAGTTCTTGAAGTTATGCAAAATTAACAACTATATATATATATATGAAGTTACACCTTAGTCTTGAATGTTTTTTTAATAGGATGAATATTAACATCAAGGAATCCAGCATTGTACGTCCGGTCCAAGATAAATCATCAACTGAGCATCTTTGGCTCTCCAACCTAGATATATTGAGTGGCAAGATTCGTCATGTTCCTTCACTCTATCTTTACAAATACAATGATGCTTTTTCCAATTTCTTTGAACCTAAATTATTGAAAGATGCCTTGAAACAAGTTCTTGTACAATTTAGTCCGGTGGCTGGGAGATTGGAAACCGATGGGAGTGGAAGGCTTGAAATACACTGCAACGGAAAGGGAGTGCTGTTCATAGAAGCTGAAACAGATTTTGCTTTCAGCGAAATTAGCGATTTTACGCCCAGTGAACAACTTTTCCATCTCATTCCAACAGTTGACTATTCTAAACACGTTTCTTCGTACCCACTTCTTCTTTTACAGGTACAAATACAAATAATTATATATTAATGAGGTTTAAAGTTTTCAATTCTAATAATTTAGTATTTTAATCCCTTATGTAGTAGTTATACTTGTTACTAAATTGAATTTAAATTAGTAGTGAATCCGCAATTATTAAATAAATAAATTAAAAATAAAATATATCACATTAATTTATTTTCTTTAATTTTTATTGCCATAATTTTTAATTATAGTAGATTATTATTGAAATTTATTATTGAAGTATGTATAATAGGTTAAAACATAATATTGAATAATTACCTGTAATTTTTTAATTTTTTTAAATAGAATTTTTAATGGTTTATGAAAAATGTTTGAGTGATTTAACAAAAAATAAATATATAGAATATAAATACTTTTAGAATTTGAGTAGTAGTAGGGCATGTATAATAGTGTTTTATTTAAAACATAATGCTAAAAAATTACATAAATTTTTTATTTTTAATTTTTTTAAAATATGATTTTTAGGAGTGTTATATATTTAGATTTTAAGGGTGAATACTCAAACATTAAAATATGCACTTGTCAAATTTTGGATTTAAGTAAGTATTGGGATATGTATAATAGCATTTTAGTTAAAAAATAATACTAAAAAAACTACAAAAATATTTTTATTTTTAATTTTTTAAAAATAGAATTTTTAATAGTGCTACACATTAGCTTTTAGGGGTGAATACTCAAATATTAAGACAGACACTTGTCAAATTTTAGACTTAATGCCTTTGAAGCTTAACATTTAATATATACTAGTCATGAATCCGTGCAATGGACAGATTGTAAAATAAAATAATTAAATAAATAATTTAAATAGCATAATTAATGACTAAATAAATTAAAAATAAAATATATTATTTTAAATTTTTTTCTTTAATCTTTGTTGCCATAATTCTTTTAGTTATACAAAAATTATTTTTTAAAATTATTATATTAGTATTGGAGTATATATAGTAGTGTTTTAATTAAAAAAATAATACTAAATATATTCTATTTTTTAAATTTTTTAAAAAATAAAAAATTTTAATGGTTCAAAAAAAGTATTTGAGTGGTTTAAGGTAGAAAAATATGTAGTATATAAATATTTTTAGAATTTGAATAGTATTGAGATATGTATAATAGCATTTTAATTAAAAAAATAATACTAAAAATATGGTAAATATTTTATCAAAAATAAAAATTAAGATTTTTAATGGTCTGACACATTAGCTTTTAGGAGTGAATGCTCAAATATGAAGATAAACACTTGTTAAATATTTGACTTAATAACTTTAAAGCTCCGCATTTAATAGATATATAGATTTAATATACAACTGGAAATCATTTTAACACAAAATCACTTAATGGTCCTTGCTAGTTAACCAAATTCACATGTGGAGGCGTATCTCTTGGAATTGGATGGCATCATATTCTATCAGATGCTACTGGAGTTGTCCATTTCTTGAAAGAATGGGCAAATACTGCTAGGGGTCTCCCGATCGTCGTCCCACCATTCCTTGACCGAACCATTCTCCGCAGCCGAGTCTCGCCAATCCATTCCTTTCCCCACATGGAATATAAGCTGCATACCTTAAACACCAGCACTACTGCAACTTCTGAGCCCTTTTCTTTAACAATCCTCAAGATCACACCTGAACAAATCAATACCCTGAAAGATCTGATGCCCAACTACACTACCTATGAGATACTAACAGCGCACGTATGGCGCTGTGTGTGCAAAGCACGTAGCTTACCAGGTGATCAAGAAACAATGTTACAATTTTCTGTTAATTGCAGGTCAAGAATGCAACCCACAGCTCCTCCTGGCTATTTTGGCAACTGCGTCTTGCACCCTATTGTAAGTAGTCTATGTGGTGAGCTTATATCAGAACCATTAGTGAAAACTGTGGAGAGAATTCACAAGACAATAAAGAGAGTAGACGATGAGTATTTGAGATCAGCAATTGATTACTTGGAAGAAGAGAAAGATTCAAAACCCAACACCAAAACAATTAAAGGTTTCTTGGGACAAAACCTCAGGTTTATTAGTTGGTTGCGATTTCCTTTCTATGATGTTGATTTCGGATGGGGAAAGCCTATATATTTGAGAGCTGGAGTTCCATGCCAAGGAAAAGGAAATATACTATCAAGTCCACATGATGATGGGATTTTGTTGTTGCCAATATACTTAGAAACCCATCATCTTCCTTTTCTTGAGAAGTTATTTTATGACTTGGTTTCAAATACAAGTCAGATAGCAACGGCTAGCTAGCAATATATATATACACACATGCACACACTGTTGGAATTGAACTTAAATTAATATATGAAAAATCTTTTGCTATTTAATATAAGTTCATGAAAATCTAGAATATTTAAGTGTTAAATTCATAAATGAATGTGTAGACTCAAGTTTATCAAAAGTCATGTTCATGTATTAGATTAATTACAGCCTAGTAAAGTGTGAGTGTGTGTCTATTTATTTTTCCTATTTTTCTCTATCAATTATCAAGTAATAAATGTCATGATTGATAAAATATTAATGTTACATATCTGGCAGATAATATTGTAAATGCATCATTAAAACCGAAACTAGGGTGATGTGATAAGCAATTTGAGCTATGTATATAAAAAAATAGTCAAGTAGATGCTACTACTCGAATCAAGAATCTCTGACAAGAAAAACATATTTTTATTTTTCTGCTTCCCATTTTTTGACTGTGGTCGGATGACGACTCCAAATTTATAAGGCTCTGTAGGACCGTCCCTCCCATATCAGTAATAATCAGAATTAAATATTCATGTCACTTGTCGCCCGTGTGCCGTGACCATCACTGACCACAAGTCCCAATAACTCCCCTTTAGTCAAGGATTCAAAAATACTCCCATAATCGTACAACTCCATAAGCATAAACCAAAAAGAGTATTACAAATCTCTACGACACATTAATTTGTTAATGGTCTGTTGTGCATGTTGTTTTTTACTATTATGAATAGAGAATATATATTATTGAATTGTATGTATTGTACATTACAAAGGGGTTTATTTATAGTGTACAAAATAGTGGTAGAAGAGCAAAGAAACTTTATAATAGGAAGTAACCTCCACAAGGAAAATCTATATAATAGAAAAAATTAATTAGGGATAGAGAAAAGTCAGGGTCAAAATAAAAAAATTATCACAATCATTATAATCATGCTAATACACCCCCTAAAACTCAAGGTGGTATTGTTGATTCCAGCTTGTGTTTAGTGACTAATTCTTAAAAGCAACCTGAGAGATGAGATTTGGTAAAGATATCCGTTCTCTGATTCGCTGATGCTATTTATTGAAGATTAATAACACCTTGAGCAACATGATAACGCACAAAATGATAATCAATTTCAATATGTTTAGTGCGTTCAAGAAACACATTAGTATGAGAAATTTGAATAACACTCTAATTATCATAATAAAGAACAGTGGTTGAATGATGTGTAATACCCATATCTTCCAATAGCCAATGAAACCAAAGTAATTCTGATGGAGCATCTGCAAGAGCACGATACTCAGACTTTGTGCTAAAGCGAGCAACAACAATTTGCTTTTTACTGCATTAAGAAATGAGAGAATCTTCCAAAAAGAAATAGTAACCAGTGGTAAAGCGGCAGTCAATAGGATCACCTACCAAATCAGCATATGAATATCCAAATAAGATAATCAAGGAATAGGTAGAAAATGAAGCCCATAAAATATTGTTCCTTTCACATAGCAAAGAATTCAAAGAATAGTTGAAAAATAAGATGAGCAAGGAGCAGCCATAAATTAGCTAACCAAATGAACTGCATAAGTAATATTAGGACAAGTCACTATGAGTAGGGGTGTGTAAACTCGAGCCGACCCAAACACCTGAGTTGAAATTGAACCAACCCGAGTCAGGTCGGTTCTGAATTCTGTAAATTCTCAAGTTTTCGGTCAGAACCGACCCGACCGAAAACCCAAACTTTACTTATATTATATATATTTTTTGAATAAAATATTACACAAAGGTGCTTATAGCTCAAGTGGTAACACATTTATATTGACCATTTAAGGTTGTGGGTTTGAATCCCACAACCTACAATGTATTTTTGGGTATCTGCCAAAGAAAAAAACACTTTAAACTGCACTTTAAACACCTTCAGGAGTCGAACCAGGGTGGCAAAGCAACAAGGATGCGCGCCAACACCATTTCGCCACTTGCAACCTTCTGTTTCATTTGTTTCTTTGATTTATGTTATTATGTATTCGGTTTTCGATTAACCGATCGAACCCAAACTTAAATTTTGGTTTTCGGGTCGTTTTGAATTTTTGAAAAAAATGAAACCTGACCCGACCTAAACCCGTCTGATGCACACCCCTAACTGTGAGGTAGACTAAACTACCAATAAGTTGGCAATACAAAGTAGGATCATCAAGAGGGGCACCATCCATAAGAGTTAATTTTACATTGGTCTATAAATGAGTGGATACAA
The DNA here is from genome assembly GCA_949634005.1 of Mallotus japonicus. Taxonomy (NCBI): domain Eukaryota; kingdom Viridiplantae; phylum Streptophyta; class Magnoliopsida; order Malpighiales; family Euphorbiaceae; genus Mallotus; species Mallotus japonicus. The sequence continues at coordinate 15,189 of CATIWK010115916.1, forward strand.
TTTTATTATTGGTGATACCAGCTTGAGAGGGTATATTTGAAGCATACTTCACCTGAGAAAGGTAATATAGTAGAATCAGAAGACACTTCAAGTCCTAAGAAATAACTGAGAGGGCCAAGGTCTTTCATCTCAAAATGCTCATAGAGATATTGTTGCAAATCAAAAATAAAAGTTGTATAATCTCTAGTGATTATCATATCATCAACGTGAAGTAAAAGAAGAACAACACTATAATTAGTATGTTGAATGAAAAAAGGCAGAACCATATGAACTAAAGGTGAAGCCAAATTGTACAGTAGTAGAACTGAATTTTGCAAACCAAGCTTTTGGTGCTTGTTTTAACCCATATAAAGCTTGTTTAATTTGACACACCTTATTAAGGGGATAAGAATAACCAGTGGATGACACATATAAACTTATTAATCTTGCAAGTCACCATTAAGAAATGCATTTTTGACATCCATTTGAAAAAGCTACATTGTTTGATAACTATAATGGCTAAAAGGCTTTGAATAGAAGTTAATCAAGCCACAAGAGAAAATGTCTCTTCATAGTCAATATCATATTCTTGTGTATATCCTTTTACTACTAAGTGTGCCTTGTAGCGCTCAATAGACCCACCTGAACAAGTTTTAATCTTGTAAGTCCATTTGCATCTAATTAAAGTCTTATTAGAAGAAAGAGCTTCTAAATCCCAAATACAAGTTCTCTTAAGAGCTTAGAGTTGTTTTGTCATACCTTGCTACTAAAGGAGGTCAGTACTAGCCTCACGATAACTGTGAAGTTCATGTAAAGCGACAATACTAGAATAACAATAATAATCATTAAGGTAAACATAAGTTTTTCTTACTCGATCAGAACAATAAAGAGTGGAATCAGATACAGTATCAACATCTGAAACAGTCTACAGGAGTAGGCACGGAGGTGCATAGTAGTATTATTGAGCTCTTCAGAAGCAAGTATATCAGAAGTAGGAAACAGTTCAACATATGAATCAATAAAGAATAAAAAAGGCAAAAGATTAATATGATGAAATTTTGACAAAGAGAAAAACATAGTATATTCCCAAAGGTGACATGTTGTGAGATACACAGTTTATTAAAGATAAGATTCCAACGGCGGTACCCTTTATGTTCAATATCATAACTAATAAAATAACATAAGAGAGCCTGAGGCTCTAACTTTGAATGTTCATGAGAATGTAATAAGACAAAACATGCAGCCCCAAAAGGTTTAAAAATTGAATAGTTTGGAACCTTACCATATAACTGCTCAAAAGCAGTCAAAATATTAAGAACATGAGTTAGAACACGGTTAATAGTATAAACTACAATTAAAGCAGTTTCTCTCAAAAAAATTTCAAGACATGAGGCAGAGAAAAGGAGGGCACAAATAGTATCAAGAATGTGACAATGTTTACATTCACCCTTCCATTTTGCTGGACACATACATCTAAGCAACATAGAAGGGCTGAATGTAAACATAGTCACATTTTTGAATATAAACTGCAGTTAAAGCAGCTTCTCCCAAAAAAATTTCAGGACGTCGAATAATATTTCCTTATTAAGAAAGAAATTAAAGAGAATCTTTATACTTATGGCATTAGCAGTAGAAGTATTTTTAAAAAATAAATCTAAGTAAATTAAGAGTAATCATCAATAGTATAAGAAAATTGATTTTTAATCATATTGGCAAAGTTAACATATATTTGAGGAAGTTCCTATCTTTATTTCAAAAAATAAATAAAATAAAATATTGATAGCCATTAACATATAAAATAGGAGAAGGACCTCAAATATCAGAGTGAACAAGGCCAAAAGGAACATCTGAAATAGAATTATTATTATTCAAAGACAAAGCTGGTTGTTTTACAAGTTGATAGTTTAAGCAATCCAAAGACTCAAATTTTATAGATCCTGACAAACCACAAAACACTAAAGAAAAGTTTACTAGCTGAATCATGACCTAAATGAAGATGCCATTGGTATAAAGGAAAGACAATTATTGTCATGGCAGACATAAGTTTATAGGGAATGCGGAGAGACATAAACTTAAATAATCTTTCGACCTTGTGAATGCTCCCAAGAGTCTAACCCCTCAAATAATTTTTCAGAAAATCAAAAATAATCATACATATTTGAGGTCATATAATTGCAACTAGAAGAGAGAACTTGTTTTAAAAGAGCTTCAAGATCACTCACAGTAACGACATTAGTTCCATCAAAGGCAACAACAATAATAATAAAAGATCCATATTAAGAAGAACTCTTAGATTTAAAAGATCCACTCTTTGGTTTTGGTGGGCGGGTAAGACAATTTTCAATAACATCCCATTTTTATAACAATATTTGCATTCAACAGTGGGATAATTAGAAAAATTATGACTAGTTTGGTGATAATTCTTATAGAATTTTGGTCATAACTCTTAGTAGTATGGCTTAAACTTTGTAATTGCAAGTGCATTGTCAATTTGTGAGATGTCTCTTTAAAAATGACTCTTGAACAACAACTCTAGAGTAGGAAGAGAATGATGATGCAATAATGAAGCCCCTATTGCTTCATATTCTATGCGAAAGAGCCATGAGAACCTGAATGAGATGGAGATGATTTGCACTAATTTTAGCTTGAGCTAACTGATTCCAAATAAGTTGTACTTGGGGGGGAAAATCATTCACTGATTGTCTTGGTTCTTGTTCGAGAGTATATAGAGTGGTCTATAATTAGTAATAGTGAGCAAGTCCAGTGGCTTTGAATCAATTTGCTAAAAACTCCCATATTTGTTTGGCAGTGTTAAAATTAGCAAATTGAATATGTATGGAAGGAATAGAGGTGTTACAAAACCATGTGATAATCCAATGATTTTTGCTATTCCAATCTTCTAGTTGATCAACAAACTTAGCACTAGGTTCATCTTTTTCTTGCATATGTTTAACAATATCTCCAGTAACTACACACTAGAGTTTACGCCCAATTAAGAAATTAACTTTTCATACTTTAGACTGAAAGATTATAGTTTGATCAGATCAAAATAGTGGTAATTGGTTTGGAGATATCATTTTTCTCCATGGCAAAATTTTTAAAAACAGATCTAGAAACGAGTTGGACAAGAATTAGAAAATCATAAACAAATGAAGTAAATGTATTGCTTTTGGACAGAAAGAGAAAAGAACTTAATAAAAATTTAAAAAATATTATTATTTTCTTAATAAAAATTAATTAAAAATAAAAATTATATTTTCTTTATATGATAATCTAATATTACAATCTCATTAAACTTATAATTTATTATAATTTCAGTAAATTTTCTATTTAAGCACTGACACATTATTTTTTCAATATTTTTATGGGATGGCGACTTTTTTAGGACTGAAAGTAGTATACTTTTTACAATTAAGGCCTTAATGTTCAATTTGTAACAATTAAGGACTTAAAAACTTATCTGTTAATCCTATGCCGTTAACTCCAACAGATTGAGCTGATGTGGCAACAATTTACGACACGTGGCATCCATGTAAGAATCGAACTTACCACATCAGATACCTACATCAACCCTATACAAGCCACGTCACTTCTTCTTCTTCTTCTTCTTGCAGAGACAATAAAGCACACAAAAAACTGTAAGAACCCACAACCAAAGAACCAACTGAACTCAATTTCATTAAAGAAAAATTGAGTTCACATCATTAGATTCTCAACTACAAGGCAAAACAAACAAATAAATAAATAAAAGAAAGATTGTATATAAAACATAATAAGAGACAAGAACAAGATCATGCCAGGATGAGCTTTATCGATAAAATCTAGATAAGAAACACTATGTAATACCCTGAATTTTTCACTATTTTAAATTTATTTAATTACTCGAGAGATTTGCAGTGTTAATAAAATTTTAATTATTTTAATTATGATTATTTTATTGGATTTAATTAAATTCTA
>CATIWK010115948.1:0-10339 GCA_949634005.1 Mallotus japonicus
TGATATGAAATTAGTAATATTAGTTGTCCAAGTGATAATATACACACACATATACTATAAATCTACAATAAAAGGTTATATGTTATTATAGTTGCTGCTTTCATAGCTCTCTCTTTTCTGAACTGTTTACTGTATATTTCTCAGATTTTATCTATGGTTCTTGCTGTTCATTCAAGCATTTTTTCCTTGAATTCAGTTTGTTGTTTAGTTTAGTCAGTAAATCAGTTTGTTGAATTCATGTTATATATGTTTTTAGTTTTCAGTCATATGAATTAAATTAAAAAACAATAAATGAAAAGTAAATTCAATTATATAGCATATCAAATTTTTACTAATAAATATAAATTCAATTAATAGTATAAATTTGCATATAATATAAATTTTCGAATTCCTGTTTTGGACCGTGTGGTACCAATTAGTTCCGAAAGAATCGAATCTCCGTACCGAACCATTCCGAAAAATGGTATGGTACTGGTATGGAGATTTTTTAATTTGGTACTAGTACTGGAGATTTGATTTTTTAAATCCCCGAAATTTGGTACGGTTCCGGAGATTTTAAATCCCCGGATTCCCCCGTACCGTGTACACCCCTAATGAAAATATCTACCTTATGATAAAAATGATAACTCTACCCCTAAAAGACATAAGGGCAGTAAAAATTATAAAAATCCAATAAAAATAATAAAAATAGAGGAATATTATTATAAATAAATGAAAATGACAGAAATAAATAAATTAAAATGATAAGGATGATATTTTTAGCATAAAAATGTGAACTCTATGATAAAAATATCAAATTTATCAAAAAAAGCAAATATATGACAACAGATAGAAAAAATGCAACAAAAATAATAAAGATGCAAAAATAAATATGCAAATGAATAAAAATGGCAGAAATAAAAATATTAAAGTGATAAAGATGATATTTTTACCATAAAAATGTGAACTTTATGATAAAGACACCAAATTTACCATAAAAAGCATAAGTACAATAAAAATTAGGAAAAATGTAATAAAAATTCTGAAATATTGATAAAAATAAGTAAAATACAGAAATGAATAACTTAAAATGATAAAGGTGATATTTTTACCACAAAAATGTAAAACTTTATCATAAAAATACCAAACTTACCATAAAAAAACATAAATGCAATAAAAATTGCAAAAAGGCAATAACAATTTTGAAATAAAAGGCATAAATAAATAAAGATGACAGCAACAAACATTTAAAAATAATAAAGACGATATTTTTACCACAAAAATGTGAACTTTATGATAAAAATACTAAATTTACTATTAAAAGTATAAAATCAACAAAAATAGGAAAGAAGCAATAAAAATAGATAAAGTGCAGAAATAATTAAATAAATAAATAAACATGGCAGAAATAAAATAATAAAAATAATAAAGTTGGCATTTTTTCCATAAAAATGTGAACTTTATGATAAAAGAGCCAAATTTACTATAAAAGGCATAAATGCAATAAAAATTGTAAAAATAATAAAAATACAGAAATAAATGTGTAAAAAAAATAAAAATACAGAAATAAAAATATTAAAGTGACAAAGTTGATATTTTTACCATAAAAACATTACCTTTCTGATAAAAATACCAAATTTACCACAAATGACATAAATATGATAAAAATGCAATAAAAATGAGAAAACTACAGAAAAATAAATAAAAATACTGCAGTAAATATAATAAATTAAAATGATGCAAAAACAATAATAAAAATTTCAACTTTACACCAAAATACCCATTTTTATATAAATGGAGAAAAAAATGCAAAAAAATGATGGAAAAATACAAAAATGAATGCAAACAGTCCCGGAATCACCCAAACTTCCCATTATTCCATCATATCTTATACTCAAACTTCAAGATCATCACAAAAATCACAACTTTATCAATACAATAAATATTTTACAATAAAATGAATAAAAAAATGCAAAAGATGATAAAAATGATAGAAATGAGATGAAGAAGATGATAAAGATGATATTTTTAATCAAAATGATTGAGAGATCCTCAGAGGGACCGGGTTATTACCTTTGCTGTATGCTTTTATCAAAGATGTGGCTTGGTTTGGATTTAGCGATCTAACCCCTAGTGAGAAAAATGATTTAAGTTAAGTGTTTGGATTATATGAGATCTCCAATTGCTTTAGGAGTGAGGAAAAGTGAGAGAAAATCACCCAAAACAATAGGTTTTTCTCTCTCAAGACATTTGCCTTGAAAAATATGCCACCCCTCTCTTTAAAAGAGGAAATTTTGCATTTTTATGGATCAGGCCTGAGGACCCACACGCATGGGTTCTCAGACACATGCAGGGGTATTTTGGTCATTTTGTCCCACGAGCTTGGGTAAAAAAATCACACTCGTGGGTCATCAACCCACACTCATAGGTTGACCCGCCCACATGGGCTTTCCCTTACCACTTTGTCCTTTTTGGCCCAAAGTTGGCTCTTCTTGGATTTTTGGTATATTTTGGGTTTCTTCTCAATCTAAGCACGCTCGAGAAAACTTCCTAAGAAATTTTCCCCCTGTCTGAGCGACATGAATCCTTCACTATCAGATTTTTAGGGGACCGTTAAAATTTGAGTATCAACATAGTCAATTATAACTTTAATAGAGTCTATAAAAGTAAAGTGATATTCAAAAAGTCATTGAATTTTATACACATTAAGCTTTTATGTACATTTATAGACTTTTTATATAATCTTATGAATAAATATTTTCTTTCCCTCACTCTCAAGATTTCAATGGATTTTGAATGACTTTTTGTACGTTGATATAAATAGGAAATCTAAAAAATTATCTTTTACTTTTCCTCAAGACTTTGAATGACTTATTGCTATTTCAATTTATTTTCACTTTTTTTATATTTTATATTTTTGTTTATCATGTTTTTTTATTATATATATGTTAGGTAAATATTTTTTGGTGGACTCCGTTTCGAGGTGTTCGCTATCATTTTCAAGATTTTCACACTAAGGTCGTCATCTTGAAACAACTCTTTGATATGTTTTTTTTATTTGAAATCAATAAAATAAATATCTTAAATATTTTTAAAAAAATTAATTAAAGATATCCACTTTTAATAGTGATTTTAAAATTTTTATTTTTATTATATGACAAAAATTAATTTATTTGGTCAAAATATGTATATTAAAATCAATAAAAGTTGTCCAAATGTCAATAAAAGTCATAAAAAGTCTTTCAAAATAAAGTCCATAAAAGCCATTAATAAATTCATAAAACTCTATAAAAGTCTTCAAAAATAAAGTCTATAGAAGTCATTAAACTCTATAAAAGTCATTAAAAAGTCTATAAACTCTACAAAAGTCATTCATTTAAAAAAATCTGTAAATATCTGTAAAAGTCCTAATTGAATACACCCTTAATTTAGTTATTAAGTTCATTTGATTTTATTTAGTTTAAATTTTAAAAATTAAAATAATTTTTAATTTAGTTTGATTTTGAGCAAAAATTTTATAGTAAATAAAAATCTAAAAAATTATTTTTTATTTAATAATAATAATAATTTATTAATTTTTATTTAATAATAATAATTTATTTAATAATAAAAATTATTTATTTTTACTGATTTAATAAATAATTTATTTCTATCTTTTTTTTTTCTTAAAGAAAACATGATGAATATATGAGTAATATAATAATCATTTTAAACAGATGTTTGCAAATTTAAAATTTTAATTATTATACTGTAAAAGTTATAAATTATTTTTAATACCTTATCATTAAAAAAAAGGAAAATACATTTAATTCTTATGGACTGAGCACAAATTACAATTTTAGTTTAGAAAAAAAGATTTTTTCTTTTAAAAAAATAGATTTTTTTTTAGAATTTAATAACCTAAAACACACACAACATAGTGACACCACACGCCATCTAATAAAACCACGATAATTTTGTTAGACGCGGAATGGTATATGTATGTATACATTCAATACACACATTATATGTTAGAGATATATGTGTGTAATGTTAATTGGTGTGAGGTTTTCTTGGTGTTCCATTTCTGGTCTTGGATTTCACATCGCTAACTTAAAAAATAGATTTTTTTTTAAACTGAGGAAAGTAGACATTTATTAATTGAATGTGTAGCTGTTCAAATAATAATAAGTCATTTTACAATACAAACATATATATATATACAAATGTAATTAGAACCGTTAGATTATTACTAATTTAATTATAACTATTTATATATTTTATAAGTATTGGTACACAAAAATGATCAATAGTAATAACAAAAAAAATCAATAGTTATAATTAAATAAAAAATAAATTTAACAGTTCTAATTTTATTTATATGGATACAAACGTTTGCACCATAACTGCCTATTTATAGGCTATCTTGAGACTGATGGTCGGTACTTTTATTTTTCCCGGAGATATTGTTTTCTACTTTAGGATTGAATAATGGGCTATTATGCCACTACCGACTATCCTGACTCCAGAGTTTGTCAAACAGTAGGAGTCCTCCAGCTGGTAGTACTTATGGCGTTTAAGACCATGAAACCATAATTTGGTAGGTAAATTCCAGTTTCTCTTTTTTTTTAGGGTAAATTATATTTTTCTGTATTTTTATTTATTATACTATTTTATTCTTGATATTTAAAAAAATATTTATTCATCCTTATATTTTAATCCGTTAACACTTATTAATTCTTCTATCGAGAACGAAGTAGTTAAAAATAAATAAATAAATATAATGATAAATAAATATTTTTTAAAATGTCAAAAATAAAGTAATATAATAGCCAAAACACATAAAATATTTGTAATTTACCCCTTTTTCCTTCTGGCTTTTGACCTTTTTGGTCTGTTTGCTAGTCATGAGAGATATAGAAAAGCTAAATTAGCATCTAAGCTTGCAAATTATTCATTATTCTACTCCAACTCCAAGATCCTTCTATCATTCTTTAAAAAAATATTTATTGTCGTGATCTTTTTCTTTTTTTCTTTTTATGAAACCCCACTTGTTTGCCACGCTTTTATGTCATGTATTGAACATGGTCCATGTAAAATCAAAGATGCGTTATAGGCTTTACATGAAAGATGCGTTGTGGGTTAATCCATAAGGGGCCAATGTAAGGGGCCCATGCTTAACTAATCTCTTCTATTGTCTAGTTGAGTTGGCAAAAAAGAATAACTCGTATCTTTAAGGTCATGGGTTCATATCTTAGGGTTGGCTCCTTTTGAGGTGAAGGTCTAGATCCCCTCCCCTCTTTCTTCCCGATCAAATAAATATATATATATATGCATATATATATATATATATATATGCTTAACTAATCTTACCTCATGCATTGGCTCCTTATTTTACTTTCTGGTGCATGCCATAAGATTAAGGAAAAATGCATTTAAACTGTGCAGTACTTTTAACTTTTTTTAACGTTTTATTTTTGTACTTTTATTTTTCACTACACCGAACCCTAATTGGACGGAAGGAGATAATTACAGTTAAAAAGTATCCAATGTAGTCCCTAAAATTTTTAATTTGTTTTTATTAAATACTTTTAATTTTTGTTTTAACCAATTAAGTCCTCAAAATTATTAAAATAACTCAATTAGATTTATTAAAAATTTATATGCCTTCTCGAACTTTCTTATCTAATTCAGATTTAGGTTACCTATTTCTAATAAATTATAATATTAAATGTATCAAAATATTTATAATAAAATAGGTAGGTTTTAATTGTTCATTAAATAGTTATATATTTAATAAAAATATGAATGCAAAAAATTAATATATGATAAAAATTTAACTAACAAAAAGGACACATGAGCTATTTAGTAAATCAAATACAATAAATCATATTTACCCATATATAATTTATAATATTTATTGAAATATATTTATTATTGTCATTAAAAAATATGTTATATAATTTACCATTTAAAAACTGATTGGTATATTTTTATTATATAACTATATATTTATTGCTTAAAAATTTAAAAAATGATGTGGAGTGTTAATTCAGCAATAAAAATTGTGCACGACTGTGTGAATGCGTAGCACGACTGATCCTAATTTTGAGCAAAGCAAGGTTGTTAGTCAAGGTTCAGACACGACTGTGTGTCTTCTCTTGCACGGCATGCTTGAAAGCAAGTTTTTAAGCATTAGATGCACATGACCATACGTCACATGTTAGAACTATTCCTACAGTGATATTGTTATCTGCAATAGCTCCTTGATATCTTAACAACATGCTAAGGCTCATATGTACATTTGTTATATTGTTAAAGTTGTTGTAACCATAGAGATAAACTCTCTATCACTTTGTGTATTACAAATAGCTCTATAATTCAATCACTATCAATACAAAATATACAAATTCATTTACACTCACATGGTATCATAGCCTGCATAATAATTTTCAAAGTCATGGAAAATCAACTCATTCCCCACAATCAACCCACCATTAACTCGACCCCCATTACACATCACACCTTTACTGTTAAATTAACTCCAAAGAATTTCCTAGCATGGAAAACCCCATTCCTCCCTTTACTAAATTACCATAATATGACCAATCTTATTGATGGAAAACATCCAACCCCACCACCTACTATACCATCATCGGATAATCCCACTCAAAATATTCTCAATCCTACATTTATTACTTAGTTTAGAAAAGATTAACTTTTACTCTCATGGCTCTTATCTTCACTATAGTGAAGAAGTTTTTCTTGACATTATTGACCTTAATAATTCTTATTATGTTTGGACTGCTTTTACTAATGCTTTTGGATCCATTTCTCAAAATTGACAATTGCGGCTTCACATCAAATTGCAGCAGCTCAAGCGCAATGATATGTATGTTTCAAGATGCCTACACAAAGCCAAAAGCTTGGGTGATGAGTTAGCTGCAGTGGGTAGAGTCATCTCCACAGTAGAGTTCAATGCAATTATTTATAAAAACATTGTCAAAGAGTTTCGCTTTATTATCTCTACTTTTAATCTCAAAGCTAAACCAATCACATTTCAAGAACTCTATAGCCAATTATTGGAGTATGAAATTCTTCTTCATAACATGTGAGAAGTTCCTCAAGCCAACTTTACTTCACACCAATTATTGCCACAATCTAAGCCTTCTCAAGATCGACCAACAACAATGCAAAATCAATCACAATCACGCCATTCAAAGGTTGTTTTGTTAAACTTGTGGCTATAAAAATCATAAAGTGGATCATTGCAGACGTAGGTATGTGTTGATGCTATGCCCTAGGCCAATTGTGTAATGGCTATACTTTGACTTTGTCATATTTTCATTTTATTAATAAAAAAATATTTTCATTATTACTAGCTAATTCTAATAAATTCCTTGAATAGTTAATTCTACCTAAGGTCATCAAGTATGTGACTTGATAGTAAAACTCTTAGTTGAAAATTGAATTCTATTTTAAATTATCCTTAGTCGGTCATTGTCATTGGAACAATAATAAATAAAGACTAGTATGAAGTTGACTGATGATTATGTTTTACTGATAATATATATGAGATATTAAGTCAACTCATAGGTATATATTTGAGAAATTATGTACTAGATTGACCCACTATAAGAATACTACATGAATAATTATCATAAGTAATTCTCATCATAGTAGTATTATTTCAATCCTCTAACTTGAAATCACTAGGGTTTCCTATATAATAAGTTCTATATTTGACACATTCTACGTCATCTTTAACCGAATGATAAAATAGGTTGTAGTTGGATATAAAATGAGTTATGTGAGGAATATGAGTGATTGAGAAGAATTTGTCTTTCATTTATTATGAGAAGATATATGTGGGCCCCTCGATGAGTTAGACTAAAGAAAAATGCATGGTCATGTTGGAATGAGTTGACAAAGAGTTATTAATATCAGATAAAGAATTATCAATATCAGTCTACTTGAGAGCGAGAAATAATATGATTAAATAATATAAGGATGACATAAACCATGTCTTATGTTCAATCAAGATATCATATAACAAAAAGACTATAATACATGTTGTGGATAAGGTTATGTCAGATTACTGGCCTTCACATAATTTGGTAGTCATAATACTTGCTAGAGGCTGCTTATAGTTTGTGGGCTAGAATTGAGATTTTGATTTTACTACTAACATTGTGTGAACCTACAAGGTCTTACAAATAAAAAAAGGTCCAAAGCATACTTGGATTAATCCATCCAATGAAAATCTCTCTGAATGAATAAATAAATAAATAAATATAAATATATTTATGTGAACATATTTATTTATTTATTTTCTTATTTATTTAAGGTACGTGTTATCTTAAATAAATTGAAAATAATTCTAATTTTGGAAATAGAATCAAAAAAGAAAATGAAGGTTAAACTTACCAAAACTGTTTTAGTAAGTGAAAGGTTAGAGAAAGCCTAGATGGTGCATATATATATATATATATATCTTGTTCTATAGGATTTTATATACATCACTTCTTCTTCACCCTCTTTTAGTTCTTTTGAGAAAAGAAAATAGGGACACATAAAGAGAGAAAAAGAGTTGTCTTTGAAAAGGTGCTAGCACACCTACATTGCTCTTGGACATTTTATTCGTGTGGATACTAGTAGAGGGCATGGCTGTGTTAGTGGCGTCTTAATCGATAAGAAGACATGAAAAGCGTGAGGTAGGGAGTCACCAGCGTGAACTCCTTCTCATCCTTCCAACCATCTTGCCTTGTGTTCATCTTGGTAAGTTTTTGGAATCCCTCTTAATCGATTTAACTGAATTACATGGATCTTGTGAGGATTTCGTGATTATAAGTTTTAATTTTCATTACATGTTTGTATCATGGAATCCCAACATTATACTCCTCGATTTCTTCAAATTCTGGCCCTTAAGCATATATGTCGTGTCATGAATATCATCATTCCATAATCTACCATGGCTTGGATCCAAAATGTCACTCCATGCCTCACTCTCATGGTGGATGAATACCAGATACAAGAGCAACCCATCATATGACTCATGATTCTAATACTCTCTACAATATTTCACCATATAAAGGTACGGATAAAATTCAAGTTGGTAATGGGCAAGGGTTGAAAATTGCAAATCAAGGTAATGCATTATTGTAGACGGCGACACTGTTTCATGGAGATGATGAAGTTTCTTGCAACTGCGACACTGTTTAAGCTCAGGGCTCTAGGGAACACACTACTATATCACAAAGACATAGCGTGGAGATGATGGAGTCGCCACCCAGGGTAATAACTAGGACAAAAACGGAGGCGGTACTCGATTCTCTAAAAGAAAGCTAGCACCACAACTAGGAAATTCTAGATTCGGAATACCAACTTCTCTTAGTCTTGTGTTCTTTTAAAATTATCTTGTTAATTATTATTTTACCCTCTATTTACATGGAATATCATATAAACCCTTATTAGACATCCATTTTGCACCAAAGCAACCAATCAATGAAATTACATGTAAATAATGCATCATTCAAGCTCATAATCCCTATATTAATCTAATCTACAAATTTTATTTAAATGTGCTAAGTTTACATGTTTTATAAATGAGCTTAGAAAAGCTAATGGGCCTAATTCCTAATCAATTTATTTAAGTGACTCTAAGTCTATTTATTTTAATTCTAAAAGTGGGCCTAGGTTTACTAATTATGAAAATACTTTAATTAATGAGCTAAGTTTAAATTAATTTATTAACTAAAAATGGGCCTATGTCTAATTAACTAGGTGGGCCTAAATTATTTCTAACCTAAAATCTAAGTTAGTTATGAACCTAAAACCAAATTAATTAATTAATCCTAAAAACATAATTATTAAAAGTGAATCTAATAATTAACCTAAAAAACCTAATTATGAGCTTAAATACAAAAAAACATAACTCAAACACAAAAATAAATCAAAACCATAAAAACAAAACATAAAGCATAAAAACATTCAAACAAAGGTAATTTTTAATCCTATTTAATTTCACATGCATCCTAGATTAATCTAAAGCCATCATTAGTTTTATTAAAACTTTACCAAGTAAACCTAATTACTAATCAATTAACTATACACATCCACTCATAATTTTTATTAATATCCCACTATTGGGGCTATTACAAGAATCTAAAACAAATACAATAATAAAAAAAATAAAACAATAAATAATAAAATACAATAGAATAATAAAAAAAATAACAAGAAAACCTAAAACTAATTAATCATGGAATTCGTCCATGATTACTTGAGTTTCACATCCTGTAATCTTAGGTCACCCCCTCCATTGAAAATATACACAAAAAAAAAAATCAACAAAGAAACGATTAGTATATAAATAAATCAA
>CATIWK010115972.1:0-17933 GCA_949634005.1 Mallotus japonicus
AAATTGGCCACTTTTATTTTTTTAATCTAAATCTTCATTAAACCCTTCATTTGGAAGGGCTCAACGACTAAAAGTGAACATACAAGGCATTACCAACACAGTTAATTGCTTCAAAAATATCTGAAAGGTTGAAGTCTAAAAAGTATTTGTCTTCTAGATAATGTTTGGAGCATACTGAATTGGATGAAGTTGGAATTTGCGACAACCCTAATGGTAGCAAGGTGAGTTATTAGCAAATTAATGGCAGCTTCCTTATAGTTCCTTGCTCTTTTTCTCTTCTTGTCAACTTGCTTTGTTCTTCAACTTGCATTATCTCCCAAACTATCTTTTCTTTCTTTAATGATAATGTCACAACAAATGCTTCATCTCCCAATATTAGCTTCCCTATACACATTTTTCAATCACTCAAAGTCTTACATTCAATTTGGCTGGTGAGAAAGTAAAATTTAGGATTGGCACTTATAAACTGCAAACACACTTGCTTTTGGACACTGGATCTCCACTTATTTGGTGACAATGCTATCCATATAAATGCTTTAAACAAAATAAGTATTGAGTATGCAATCACTTATATATTTTCTTTTCGGTACCCACTACAAATATCAAATTAATTAGTTAATATTTAAAGTGTTTTTACAAATTTAATTTTACTCCAATATCTTAGAATTACTTCTCTATTTATACAAAATAAAAGTTTGTATATACTGTATTTGAATGAAAATAAGATGAACGATGATTTTAGATTAGTTGGAATATAATATTTGTGATCCCAATACAAAATGAGATTTATGATCTCAATCATTCATTTTTGCCACACAATCGCTTATGCTACTTTGAGGTCATTTCCAACTCATAGCTCCAAAATGCAATTGTTCAACACGATTCAATAGATTATTTGTATGAAACATTTTGTGAACAGGTAAAAAATCAACAAAGAGCAAAAATTTTATTTCTATACATCCAAAATCAAACTTATTAAGCAGAGGAGCACAACATTATTGCATGATTGCCAGTCCTAACAAAAAAAAAATTGTAAAGTTTCAAGTCTCAGCTGCTATGAATTTGCTTAACAATGGATGCAGCAATAACCGCGAGATCATGCACCTTCATATTCATAGCAGAAAGTGGAGACTGGCTAGAAGAGGAGAATCCTTCCTCACAAGAAATAGCCTCAATAGCAGCATCAAAAGTGCATTCTTTAGCAGACCTGAAGTTACCACTGTGCAGTGCTTGCATGGCCTCAGGAACATCTCCTTTCAGTATCTCATTATAACGATCAACGCAAGATCTTAGTTCTTGTTGCTCCTTTTGGTCATGGCTTCTGCTCCTGCTGCTTTGTTCAAGTAGTTCATGAATACGATGGAGTGTACGAGTCGCCTTTGCATCAATGGTTTGAATCATGATCTTGGCAAGACCTTGAATGTCAGTGTCAAAGCTTTGAGGGTTCGATACAAGTGACCAAACACAAAGTTGATAATAAGGTGTCTGCCTGCAGGTTTTCTCTATCAAGTTGTTGCCAAAAATGCTTGGAACAATTGCACCATGAACAGGGAAGACGAAGATGATAAAGATTAAAAGAAAACTCTTCATTTTTGTTTTCTGTAGTAAAAAAGATCAAATGGGTGTGCTTAAACAGGAGTAATAGTTTGATATGTGGTGAGTTTGATTAATGATGGAGGTTGGTTTTATTGGGGAAAGCTCCACTCTTCCTCCAAAATTTGAGGACACCGTTAGCAGAGATATTTATTTAGGTTGTTGAATGAGAGGGCAGATTTTTTAGTTTTTATGCGGAAAAAATTGAAATGAACTGATCTCTGACTAACTCTCATTAATTTCCTTGAGGCTCGCCTTGTGGCTAGATCATACTACTACTAACTCAGTCATCAGCCATTTTGATTGATGAAGATAATTAAGTGCTTCTTTGATCATACACTATAAATAGTGCATCACTTTATACTTACTCATCAACTATTGATATGATAGCATGGAGAAAGACAAAAATTAGTGAAAAAAAATATTGAGATTAATAATGCATGTATATGATTTTGATCAAAGGGTATCAACAAAAGCAAAAATAAAAACCTGGGTACATGGATTTGGAACTTTCATACAATATTCTTCAACAATCAGCAGGTTATTGGGTAATAAATTGTCCAGTGCGGCAATTAATAGGCAGGCAGCCCCTTCAACCCATTTAGTTCATCTAGAATTCTAAAAAAAAAAAAATCCAATTGACCTTTGACCAAATAGCCTTCCATGGAAGTGCAAATTCTTGCCAGGGCTTTCTATTTTCTTTTCTCATATTAGCAGAGATATCGGGCATTGATTGAGCCAAAACAGAGTGCCCTTTTCTTGAACTGGTTAAACTTTTTTCTTATATATATTTAACCTGTTCCTTTTGTTGGGCTTGTATAAATTCATTTTCAGATTTGATCACTCTTTAGCTGGTGCATAAGTTCTTGGTAAATCCAGTCTTTGACATAAGCGTTCAACAGAATTCCTCTATATGTTGTCTTCAATCTTTTGCGGAAGTTCCATCGATCACTTGTTATGTTCCTGCAGGAAAGAATTTCTGAACTGCACAGTTCAACTCCATGAGTAAACAAACTCCAATGATTGCAGCTGCAGCTCCATCACAAAATGTGCAGCTACTACAACGTCATAAGGGCGTGCTCTGTTCAGGGAGGCATTTCTGGATTGTTTTCAGCTATGTCTTTCCCAACTGTAATGCCAAAGACACCACCATAACAGTCTAAAAAGTATACCATTTCATCAAACACGCTCTGGGCATTTAATCGACGATCTTATTGGAGGGCTTTTGACGGGGTTTTAACGAGGCGATCGAACAACTTCAGAGATGTAGTAGACAGAGATATGACGTGGCATGTGCTATGAATGAAGGCGAGATGACGTGGCATGTGCCACGTAAGACAAGGGTATGACGTGGCATTTGCCGGGAAAACACTAACCACAATAATAAAATAAAAAAAACAACGGAAAATTTAAACCAGAGAGATAATTTCCAGCTTTGAGAGCTAAAACAACCAAAAAAACGAAGAATGCTTCTCTGCAACACTTCTCCGATAATTCAAATTCAATCTCCGCCACCAAAAACCCTAACTGTAATGATCAAATCCATGGCCGCCGATGGAGAAGCCTCCGTCGCTGCCCCTGCATCGCGAAGAAAGGCCACATCATCTGCCTTCGAAGCTCGCGTTTCTCTTATCTTCGCTCTCGCTTCTCAAACCTCCAATGTCTCTCAGCGATGTAAATGTTGCAAAACGCACTGTTTTTCAATATATTTTGAAGCTTTAATAATTGCTTTTTGTATCTCACAGTTTTGTTCGATTTGGCTAATGAGACTGCGAAATATGTGTTTCCTAAGAGGTTCGACAGCCGGAATTTGGAGGAAGCACTAATGGCTGGTATTTTTAATTTCTTTTCATTTCTGAATTGAGGAATTTCTCCGATGTTTATGGTTTTTAATTTTGCAATTTCTCTGTGTAGTTCCGGATCTTGAAACAGTGAAGTATAAGGTAATAAGCAGGAGAGATCAATACGAGATTAGAGAAGTTGAGGTATGCATCTACTTTGTTTTCACTATTTTGCTCTTCCTGTTGTGATTGTGTGTGTGTATATATATATATATATATATGTATGTGTAGATTCATGTAATTTTGCTGATGTTAAATTTGGTTTTGTTTTTGTTATTGTCTTAAAAGCCTTACTTTATAGCGGAGACAACAATGCCAGGGAAGACTGGATTCGATTTCAATGGTGCATCCCAGTCTTTCAATGTCTTAGCTGAGTACTTGTTTGGTAAGGTAGTTAGGATATGTTTCCTGTGGTAAATTGCTCAAGCGTGAAGTTTGAAATGTTTGTTTATGCTAGTTTAATTGTTATTTTATTTATTTTTTTATATGTTTATTCTTTTTTTTAATCAGAATACAACAAAGGAGAAGATGGAAATGACGACGCCTGTTTTCACACGTAAGGCTCAGTCTGATGGAGAGAAAATGGAAATGACAACACCTGTGATAACAAAGAAGGTGAGTTTTCACAGGATGGATTTCTATTGATATTGATAGCGTTGCAAGGCCTAAGTTTGTCAAAGCAATCTCAGTGTGCTTTTGTTTTTTCTTTGCTATTTGAATGATGTTGTAGACAGATAGAACTGTTATCATATAACTGTATGATTTCAACCTTTATTTAAAGTCTTGTCTCTCAATGTCCAGCTGAAATCGCAATGTTTAGTTACCATTTCTTCTTTGGTTGAAGTTGAATTCTGATTTGGTCCCCAAGTGGACATAGTGGAAAACATGGGCTATTCCAACCTGGACATCTCAAGTTTGAATAACTGGAATGGGTGAACAGTTAGGGAACTGCCTTTGCTTTGTAGCCTAAGATTTAAAGGACTTGCTGCAGTGAATTCTGAAATAATTTTAATTTTGGATAATCAGAATTGGACATTTCTATTTGGAAGTATTTTCCGAATAACAGTTGAATGGACTATGTCTGTCATCGGAGTTGTGTATATGGAAGTATGCCCTTATAGCAGTTAGTTGGTCTATGTAAGACTTGCATATTTGCAAGTATTTTCCATGTCTGTATATTTGGAGTCTCAGTTTATAACTAACTTACTTCGATTTTTGAATTTTGCTATACTCTTTTTTTTGGTTGCAACTTTTCTTAGGTGGAAGATCAGGATAAGTGGCAGATGTCCTTCGTCATGCCTTCCAAGTATGGTGCCAATTTACCATTGCCTAAAGATGCAACAGTAAAGATAAAAGAAGTGCCAAAGAAAGTTGTTGCAGTTGTTGTCTTTTCAGGTTTGCCCTCTATGATAGATTGAGAGCTTTTGAACTTTGTTGACATCATGGATGGTTTGTAATTGGGGTAAAAAGTCTAGTTGATAAGTTGTTTTATGATGACTCATAGATGGCTAATGAAAAGATAAGCCAGATTAAGACCCCATTCAATGTGTGTGATCTGTGCCTGGATATTTTTGGTGTTGGAGGTCTTCATTTTCAGTTGTTAGTTACACACTTACAGGCATCTTTTTGGTTGCCTTATTTGAAGCTGGTAATTGCTTGCAACACTTGATTAAAGACTCTCAAAGACATTTCTGGTGAAAGAATATGATTTTATAATTATTCACATTCTCCGATTGCCTAAATAAAGTTTCAAGTGGTGTGCTCTTATGATGCAAAGAGTGAATATCTTAGTCGATGAGACCTATAATAAATGTTGCATTTGAATTTATAATAAATCATCATTTGCAATTGCAGATAATAATTAGTCAATTTATTTTTTTTCCTTTAAGTTCATAATGAGAATCCCCATGATCTCCTTAATATATCTGCTTCAGGTTTTGTTACTGATGAAGATGTTGAACAACGAGAATTGAAGTTACGAAATGCTTTGAAAAATGACCCACTTTTTACAGTAAAAAAGGGTGCTTCGATGGAAGTTGCACAGGTGGGAATCATTTATAAAATACAACTGCTAGATATGTTTCTGGATTTTATTTGTTTATTTAATTCACTTTTGCACAAGACATCTGTTTGAATTATTTTTTACCCTGTCGTTTTGCTTGCAGTACAATCCCCCATTCACACTTCCATTTCAACGCCGTAATGAGATTGCAATAGAAGTAGCAAGGAAGGAGGAATAACTATTTAGTTCCATAATCTTGAGGTATACAATATACTGATCTTATTTTGTAATGTAAAAATGAATGTATACACTTCCATGGGTATCATGTATATGAAACTGATGAAATCGCTTGTATATATGGAGTTTGTGAATATAAAATGATTATGTCTACTGCCCATGGGGCCTTGTAATGCAATCCAAGTTGTGATTCTAAAAAAAATGATTATGTCTGCCCATGGGGCCTTGTAATGCAATCCAAGTTGTTATTTTAAAAAAAAATGATTGGTATCATTTGTATTATTTTTGTATTTTATTAATACATCAAACTTTTCCACTGCAGTAGGAAACTTGGTCATTATTTATGACAGATTTCCTTAAAATTGAAATGTTGTACCATATTATGATTGCATATGAATTTTCTAGAGGCAAATTAGTTCAGAGTATCTGAATTGGATCCTTATAAAAGATTGCCAAATAGGTAGGATATGTCTTTAGCCAAATATAGAAGACAATGGAAAGAATTTTTGACCAATTCGTGGAAATTTCAATTGTCATTATATATCTTGTTCTCTGAGCTTTAGTGTAAGGTCCAGGGTCATTCTGTGAAGGAAACATATTTGACCATTTTGTGTTCAATATAGAGGATAAATATTGCTACATAAAAAGCATGATAAGAACTGAAATAGCTACTGGGGTTTGATGGCTTCTCTGGCAGCTCCAATTTGCTGCATATCTGTCAATGGAATGTTATGGTATGTCTGAGAAGATTGCTGCTCAAGATTCTATTTTTGTGGTGAGGTGGATGGTCCATTTGATAACATTAGTCTTAGACTTCTGCCTTCTTTGAATGAATCCCCACAACTTCTTTTTTGGTTTATTATCACATGATTCCTTGAAGGGACTAACTATAATTTGAGCAAAGCTAACGAAAACATCCAAACTCATGGCTTGCAGAATAACGAAAACATCCAAACTCATGGCTCGCAGAATAACGAAAACATCCAAACTCATGGCTTGCAGAATAATGGAAACAGGAACAAGGGAAGAAATTTATCTTCTGCAATTAGTGTGCAAGGACATGACTTCGTGTACTATAGCACATAAATCAGTTGCATATATGAAGTTATCTCTCTCTCTCTCTCTTTTTACATTTTTGAGCAACCAAATGAGGGGTAAGTAACCCCTTTGCAGACCCACCTCACTCTGAATGGAATGAAACCTGATAGTAACTCCTACTAAGCCTGTCAGTGGTCCCCTTGTGACGGGAACAAATTAAGGATGTCTTTGCATAACATCATATTAGAAATGAATTTAGTCCATGGTTCGAAAGAAAGTTTTTTAGCATTAGTCTCTTTTATCTTATGTCTTGCAAAAGAGTCTGAAAATGGTTAAGCCCTGTGTCAAACCCAAGAAGATGGTTAATCTTCTTAGCATTGCATCTATCCCTGGTTAGAACTGGCACATGGTCAAACCTAAGAAGGTTAATTATCTTCTAAAGTATTGAAGAGTGGAATTAGAAACATTTAAGGCATTTTCTAGAATTTTTAGAAGTTGGTGCATTACTTATTGCACTCAAGATTGGATCACTCTCTACTCAGTGCAGGGACCAAGCTGGACAGAATAAGAACTTTTTTCCCCATTTTTCTCAATAATTTCTTATTTTTCTGGTTTAAGGTGGTACTTGCATTCTTAGCCACCACATATCTGACGTTGATCATCTTGTAGACAATTTCTCTGCTGCATTTTTCTTTATCAATTTGTCAAGAAACTTATGTTGTTCAAAAGAGAGTGCTTTCTGAACTATTTTACACACAAAATTGTAAGAGATTTCACATTTCTTATGGAAGTCATTCTCATGTCAGTCTACACTTCCTCACATGAAACACGCCACCTATATGTTGAAGCAAACTGCATCAGGATTGTATTCTCAGCCTTTAGATTGGGAGTGTTGGTGAGTGCCCTTATCTATTCCATCCCAGTCAACCACTAATCCTCATAGTGGGGATGCTGCACATAATGGAGTTTGAAAATGTGATGCCTATGTGATTTTTTTCTTAAAAGATTCATATGATGAGATGCGATTTGTCGTCAAATTCTTGTTTAGACAATATTGCATGCTTATTTATGGAACAGATTGAGACATACAAGATGCTTCTTCTGATGCTTTATGTAGGCTTGTTATGAGTTATCCCCTAGGTTTAGAATGACCAGTATTCGTGCTGTGGAATTTGAGTAGGTGGTGGCAGATGACACACAATTTTGATATAAGCCAATTCCAGTTTGGAGAAAACAAACTCTATGTTGTGATGTTTGATAAGGTGATGGTGGATGACGAAATTAGTTGCTCTGCTTTGGCTTTTATGTCCTGATTTTGGTATAAGGTGTGAATGAAAAGGCATTAGAAGTAGACAGAATAAGTGGAGAAAGTCCCAACTCAACCATTAAAAAGATGCTGCATGATAAGTGATGTCTTTTCTGGGAGAACCTTCATAGTCCTTTCGATGTATGGGGTTAATTTTTCATTTATGAACCTTGTTCAGACTGGCAGGTTATAGGATTTTGTTTTTGTTCTTGCAGCTCATAGTTACTGTATTACAGTTATTGGTTTCAGAATTTATTATCGAATTATCAGTATAAGATATAAACCTAGTAAGTTGCTATTTTCACAAGGAAATTTGAATTATTTATGTTCCTGTTGACAGCACTAGAAAATTGCAATCGGGAGTGCAGATAACTTTGCCAAAATTTTAATTTTGTATCTCATATTAGATTACGATTCAAATGCGATTAACATTTCCTTGAGGTTTTTCTATGGTAGTTTTATGATTTTATTGTATAAGGTTGACGCGTTCTTTCAGGTAAAGTATCAAGTGCAAATTTTTTTATTAGCAATGGCACCACTATAACAATTGTAGCAGTATCAGCACCACACCACTATCAGTAATGCAGCAATTATGGATGGAAGAAATTATTTCCTCCATATTCGACATTTTAATTAAATAGAGGACTAGGTTTTTTTTTTTTTATTTATTTTGAAACCAATAGAGGACTAGGTTGAAGTATGTATTTGTGTTTTTTTTTTTCCTTTCTGAGAGCTTTTTCAATGACCTAGCAGATGAGACCTGGAATAAAATGCTTGCTTGTATTGCCATATCATCTTTCTTATGTGGCATTCCTGAAAATAACATTAGTAAGAACATACTAAATTTGTCCTACTAGCATATTCAGTGTGGTGACATGGGAAGCTGGCTTGGCAAAATGGTTTCTTTTCACTTATTATATGGTGAAATAGGAAGCTTATGTGGCTATGAACTCCATGTCAATAAATTGACTGCAAGAGGAGTTCATGTTGTCAATAGAAAGCCATAATTAATGGCAAGTCAATGGCTAAATCTATTCATTATAATTGTAATTGATCCTGCAACATAGACTGTATATATTCTCATAAATAGGGAGGAGATTTAGCTTAGCATATATAGCTTCATAGGATTTCTCTATGTAATTAATTACTATGTATAGCTTTAGTTTCCTTGTATAGTTGGCAGCCTTGCCTATATATTGAAAGACCTTCTCAAAAGAGAGGACAATTCGAACCATTTTGACATGGTATCAAAGCAGTGATCCCGGATTTGTGTTTAAGATCTGGAGTTGCATGTAATTAATTACTATGTACAGCTTTAGTTTCCTTGTATAGTTGGCAGCCTTGCCTATATATTGAAAGACCTTCTCAAAAGAGAGGACAATTCGAACCATTCTGTTATATATATTTTGGTACCTAAGAAATAGGGGGTTTTATTAGCAAGTTGTAACTATTCCACTTTCATATTTTACACTTACCAACATGCCTTCAAGGATGACATTTTAGTAATCCACCAAGTTGTGCACAATTAGTATATTTTGAAATATAAGAAAAAGAGTTTAAAGGAAGTTTCATTGTGCAATTACTAGTTGAGGCCACATGATCCTCTTAACTCATTCATACACCAAAGCTGCTGGACACAAAATTCACCTATAGTTTTTATGGAAAATCCAGGTCAGGTTCTCAAGTTTATAAGAGGGAGAGGTCTAAACAAAGACTTATGCATGAGCCTTAATTTTCCAGAAAGCATAAAGAGTAAAAGCACAGTAGTTAAATAGATGCACATTAATAAGTATATACAGAAATAAATAAATTAATGAAAAAAAAAAAACTCCAACTCTATCATGGGGCTGGAAATACCTGGCTTTCTATGAGCCTCAATTCTAGCAGTTCAATTTTATTCCACATCAAATTATTGTCACTCTTTTTATGGCTCAATTCATTTAGGAAGTCTTTCATCTCCAACTCCAGCCGAGTATTTTCCTTCTCTAGAAACTGCAAGCAATGGAACGAGATATTAGAAAATGACAGAATTCTAATAAAATGAAGATTTGGATAAATCATCAACTACAATATATGCAACTACAATAAGGTGCTTGATTATAATGAATGAGAAGGGAAAAAAAAAATTGGACATGAACAACTGTTAACCCATTGCTGGAAGTGGAAGATATATACACGTCATAAGGGTAATGCACAAATTATAAAAAAGAAATGATATGTAAACAAGGTAGGCAACTACCTCAGACCTTGTGACTAGACGCTTTTTTGTTTCAGCAAAAGAGTCTTGACATTCTTTGAGTTGCTTCTCCAGGTTACAGTTCTCAGTATCCCTCAATTTATGTTCCCTCTCTATTTCTGCAGTAAGATGATCCACTTGAGTCTCAAGCTTCCGACATAGACTTTCATAGTCAAATTCTTCTTTGAGTTTTACCACATTTACTATCTTCATTGCCTGCAAAGGAATATTATATCAAGCTTATTGGGACGGAAGGTAATCTAAATTTAACCATCAATATATGAATAGAATCCAATGGTATGTACCATGTCAAATTGCAAATTCAAACCAGCCAAATTGAAGAATGAACACAAAATGCCATCATTAAATTTAAATATCCAATGTAATAGCATCCGATTTTGAAAAGTATAGGAAAAAATAAAAGATAAAGGAGATATTTATTAGAAACATTTATGATTGCAAAAGGCAGTATTCTTTCCAATCAACCCCTGACTCATGGTGCATAAGCAATTGTAAAGAAGATACTGGAATGTTCCAGAGGATGAAGGACCAGTCAAATTTAAGTTCTTTCTATATTGTAGTCCATCCTTAAACAATTATCATTTTTGGGTGCTATAAGTATGCAAAACTCTCCAAATCAGCTAATCATGGGAGACACTAGTGCCTGGGAAATGTTACAACACTCAACAAGTCAGTTTCTTTTCATTCATTCCTTTTTAGCTTGGTGTTTCAGATAGTAGCACGGACCAGCTTACACACGCTTTACCATGTTCACCTCTTTGTCCTGCACAAAGAGGCCATACACACTATTTGTGGGATTTGTGAGGAAAATACTTTCCTGTGTCCTAGCACAAATTAGAATCCCAGTCAATAATAAAAAGTGCACATTCTCATGCCGACTAGGTAAAATTTAGATAATGAATTATATAGCATTCCCTTCGATAAAATCCAAGACGAAAAAATAAACGCATGACTAGTATCTCTTCAATACCAACTAAATAGACTACAAATAAATGAATTAGAGCATTCAAAAACTTTTAGAAGAAAAAAAGTAAAACCAGGCAAGCTTTACTAATAATGATAAAATGTGGAATTTCAAATTAACCTACCTAGATCACTAGAGCACAACTTTCCAAATGACAAGTAACTCGTTTTTGCATCTTAATCACCTGCTGTTTATTACTAATTTGAGAATGATGTTCTATTAAAAAACATTAAGTGCCAATCACACTCCTTGAATCATTAAAACACCTGGAACCGCATAATCACAATTTTTGAAGGATCAAACATTAAAGCAATTAAATTGAGAGATAGAGAGAATGGGGATTTCCAATGATACATCACATGACTTTGGTGCTGCTATTGCAGGAGAACACCTAAAAATGCATTGTGAACTCTTAACAACTCACCCGTTGTCCAAACATAATTGTGCTAGCTGTCTCTGCATGATGCCGTGATGATGGCCCAATTGTTATTATAAGTGAAGTCCTTGCAGAGCCTATTTAGGAGGAAACAATTTTGATTTCCATGAGAAGGTTTAGATGGGAAATGGATAATAGAACAACCATCCAGAATACTTGCCAAATATCATTATCATTGCAGTAAATTAGAAAAAAAAAAAAAAAGTACTCAGATACCAATATAACTAGGAAAAATATCATTATATCTTGCAGAAAAGAATGATTTTAATTAAATAACTTAAAGAAATAAAGTAAAGGCATGCTACTAATCAATTTGTACTGGATGAATAATTTCACATGACATTGTAATTGTAAAGCTATTATAACACAGAATATTAACAAATAAATATAATAGATTATAAAAATTAGCAGTTGCTATAATATGGTGCTTCTGCAATGCTGATATTTGGATAGATCTTATGCAATTTCCAAAATTGCAGTCATATATGACATTAAAAAAGTAAGTGAGATAGATAGACAGAGAGAGGGGGGAGGGCATAGTGGAAGGAACAGAGATATTGACCTCCAAATGAATCACGCAGCAATCTGGTCAGCTTAGAATCCCTTGTGGGTATATGAGGACTGCTTTCAGCCAATGCATTTATACATTTGCCAAGGGAAGTGAGAGAAAGATTAATAAATTTAGCCTCTTCAAGTAAGTGACCTTCACTGCCTGCACTACAAGAAAATAATTATGTACGTTTTTTTCAAGATATTTATGTCAGTTCTCATTGCATGGAACATGTTACATCCTGAAACAGTACTTTAAGGGACAATTCTAAAAATAGTACATGAATTAGATGAATGCCAGTTATGATGTAAGAAAATCAGTTTTTGCAAGAAATCATCAATGTACCAGAATCAGTTAAAGAAAAACAGCATACCAGATTTATCCAACCTTTCAGATCCAGAAAGATCCACAATCAGCAACTTGCTTTTTCTTACTCTAGGTATGCCATTGACATTAGGTAAATCAGTTTTAGTGACTAGAGAAGTTATTTCATCTTCTATTTTTTGATGGATGGATCTACGAACATAAACCTATGCAACCAAACACATTTGAATACATAAGTTCAGAATATCATTATTACCAACAAGCATTGTCGAAGAATTATCTTAATCTTCAAGGCATGCTTTCCAAGGAAAGTTAAAAATTGTAAAAGACCCACCATTAGAACCGCATGGCTACGTGAAGATTCTGTGTTCTGCTTTGTATTAGCTGCATGACGGTTCGCCTCACCTATTTGCAGTAGTTCAAAAAGATTGTCAAGATCTCGGACTCTCACTACCGTAGCACCCGGTAATGACACTTCTCCAGTCCTTGGATCCTCATAAATAGGGATATTAACCTTTTCAGGAGCAAGCAAATCTTGTATAGATTCCATGTACAACTGGGGCAATAACATTAAGAGAAAATGGAAGATTAGTTATCCATTAAAAAGAAAAGAGCTAGCATGATCAGCTACAACAGGAGCAATAACATTAAGCGAAATGGAAAAGTGATTATGCATTAAAAAAAAAAAAAACCATGGTTGACTATGTTACATATTGCTAACTTGATCACAAAGTAAATTCTTGAGTTTGCTTTCTTGTTTCTATTTAGTTATAAGCATCAACGAAAAGGCTCCAATCAATCATGATAGACAGTCAATCAAACGTCTTGAACATAAAAGTGAATGAATAGAGAGCAAGTTTCCTAGAGTTGCCACTTGCATTTATTTTATCTTATTAGCACCACCAGATCATGACACCACAACCAAAAAAAAAAAAAGGCACTGTAAACTTACATACCAACCACTTCTTCAATAGAGCTTACATTGGAGAGTCAAGCATGCCTTAACATAAAAGGAAGATTTTAGTACCTGCAAGTAGGACACTTCAACAATATCAGTATCAGGGCTGGTATTAGCAATTATGTCCTCTAGAGCTCTAACCACAATACCACGCTCAGATGCATCATTCTTGCCCAATCTGCCAACTGTATAAGTTTTTCCAGTCCCTGTTTGACCATATGCCATAACTGTCCCATTATATCCATTCAAAACACTCTGCAAAACATATCAGAATAGACAGTACAGGATTAACATTCCCATTTGTGCTCGATCAAATCTAATATACTCCATGGCAATAAGAGAA
Source organism: Mallotus japonicus (assembly GCA_949634005.1). NCBI lineage: Eukaryota > Viridiplantae > Streptophyta > Magnoliopsida > Malpighiales > Euphorbiaceae > Mallotus > Mallotus japonicus. Next base: position 13,850 of record CATIWK010115972.1, read on the forward strand.
TAAATGCAAAATGCACAATGCATAATGAACTTACCTCGACAACAGGCTTTGCTACAGCTTCATAAACACGCTTTTGAGAGGCAGATTGGGTAAAAATCTCATCGAACCTGTAAGATTCAGAACTCCAGTTGTTTTTCCTCAATTTCAACCTTCTCATCTGCAAGAAAGTAAAGAATTATTAGACTGTGATTAAACCAAAGTCTCCAGTGGGTGCTATTTTAATACAACATATGCAACAACAAAGGGATCATCAATTCACAAAATAAATGGACCAAATCATCAGTTCTATCACCCACATGGAAAAGTTACACATTTTAGCATTATTAAAAGAAAAAAAAAAAGAATTGACCTCTGGCTGCAACTCAACGCAGTCAGCAAAATCAGCATCTGAAATGAGATCCTCAGCATTTCTTGGTCGTAGTCTCACTGCAACTCTCACTCTTCCTGAATCTGTGGCCAAAGAAGTAAACAAAAAAATCAATTAATTAATTAAATTGAAGCCAAATATTTCAGAGGTTGCAACTGAACTTATAAAACTAATTCAAATAAACAAAAGATATGTTTTTTTTTTCTTTGCAAACTGAAAAAGTTTTAATTTTTAAAACTGTGGCAAGAACAGTGAGTGATATTGCACAAGTTCCAATAAAAATTTTAAAAAATATTGTTTACAGTGAGAGATGGAAGAGAAAGCGACCATTGTTGTCGTGGTGAAGGAGAGAACGGGAAGTAGGAGTAACGGAACGGCGAGAAGAAGCAGAAGACGAGGAAGAAGAAGTTTTATTATTATTATTGTTATTGGAGCGAAGAGAAGAACGATGGCTTTGCTGCTGCGGCTGCTGTAAATTGTTAGCAGTATTGACAATATCATTATTATTATTCACGTTTCTTGAACTGCTGCTGCTGCTGCTCCAATGCAACGTCGTCCTGGTAGCAGCAGTAGCGGCGGCGGCGGCGGCAGCAGAAGAAGAAGATGACGAAGATGATGATAAATTAGAAGAAGCCATTTCCTTCATTTCATGTGATTTTTTTCAGAGATTTTGTATAGAAGAAGAAGAAGAGGAACGAGAGGTTTTGTACAGAAGAAGAAGAACAAGAAGAAGAAGAGGAAAGCACGATGTGCTGCGTGCAAATGGTTCCCGCGTTGTGGTGTGTGTTATGAAAACAGGCTTTTTTTTTTGGGTTGGTGATGTAGTTGTCGTTGTCAGTGGGTAACCTTAGGGAGGGACGGTTCATTTGTTTATTCACATTCACACAGCTCACAGTCACACTCAGTCAATGCCAGAGAACAAATATTGTGCGTTTCAAATGTTTTTTTTTTTTTTTTCCTCTCTCTCTCTCTCTCTCTCTCTCTCTCTCTCTCTCTCTCTCTCTCTCTCTCTCTCTCTATCTTTTATTAATTCAAATTTCAAAAAAAGAGAAATTATACGGTTATTTGATTCTTACTTACTTTTATTTATTATTAGATGAAAGTATATTTTCTCATTCAGTGGTGATTATTAATAAAGTATATTTTATTTTGTAAAAATCAAAGTAAACCTAAAATAATAAAAATACCTATAAAATATAAATTAATTTAAAATTTCTGAAATTTTATAAAAAATTAGCATGAATCAAGACTGTAAATAATAAAAATTTATTAAAATAAATAATTAAATAATTTTAATAAATTATAAACTATAAATTAATCAAATATAAAAGTGAAAATTTATTATTTTTATTAAGAGTACATATTATTTTTAATATGTATAATAATAATAATTATTAATAAATAAAATAAAATAAATATAAAAATAGGTAAAAAATTGTATATTTTTATTTTTTGTTTAAAAAAGAAAAGTGTTTTTATTTAAATAGAAGACAATGTTTAGTTAAAATAAAAAATATAATTTTTTTATGAAAAAAAAGAGTAATGTTTCAAATGTAATAGAATTGAAGTGTTTTACATCAATAAAACATATATATTTTAATAAAAATGGATTTTTAAATATTTTTATAGAAAAATATTATAAATTTTAATAATTTACACATAAGACTTTAAGGGTGAATATTGAATTATGAAGATAGATACTTATCAAATTTTTAGTTTAATAACTTTGGAGCTCAACATTTAATATATATATATTAAAATTTTTTTTGAACATTTTTTTTTTATGTTTCTCCATTGTTTTTCCAAATTTTTTCCTATTTCTCCCCATCTAACCATAAAATTGTTAATAATTTATCTATGTTAAATGAATTCAATGAAGACTTAAAATTTAGAGCAAATTATATTTTTCTTTTCAATATTTGACCTAATTAATACTTACCTCTTATTTAAAAGTCAAATTTTTATCTCTTTTAACTTTTATTCCGTTAACTTTTAAAAACTTCTTTTGGGATTAGACTATTTTTCAATTAAATGTTATATAAAAAGATTAAAATGTCATTTCAAACAGTAAAAAACCATAATTAACTACAAAACGCTAATAATATGGTTCATTTTTTTTATGAACCATATTATTAATAAGTGAGGAATGTATGTATTTAATGTTACCAAATATGAAGGATTAAAATATTATTCATGTTTTACAATTAATTATAGGTTTTTTTATTGTTTTAAAGAGTATTTTAGTCTTTTTATATAGCACTTAACAAAAAAAATTGGTCTAATCCTAATGAAAGTTCTTAAATATTAACAGAATAAAAACTAAGGAAGACAAAAGTTCCATTTTCAAATAAGAGGGAGGAATGTATAAATTAGGTCAAATTTTAAGAAGGAAAATGTAATTTACTCTAAAATTTATTATCAATTTTTTTTTTAAATAAGCTGCATTGCACAAAACCAAAAGGAATATTAATGATAATAGCATTAGAGGCCACATGAGGGACCAAGTTATAGAGACAAAATTTTGACTAAGCAACTAATGCTTCTTTAGCTAAAATATGAGCCACAGAGTTTGTATTTCTTCGAACAAACAAAAAAACTCACTAACGAAAAGCTAGATGAGAGATCATTGATATCTGCAGCTACAAGATCATGACAAGAGAAACCATTCTGATGAGGCCAAAATCGAAAAATTGCCACACTGGAATCAAATTCGAGAACAACTTATTGAAACCCATGAACATGAACTAGGTTCAAACCATAACAAAGTGCATATAGCTCAGTAAACTCAACATTTAATATTGCTTTGACCACTTTCCCAACAGAAAAAAGAATTGTGCCATTAGAATCTCTAACAAATACTCCCAGACCCACAAAAGCACCATCTAAAAAGAAAGCTACAACAGTATTAACTTTCCTAATCACACCAGATGGGGAAGACCATTTACCAGTTTCTGAATAGATAGCCTTTGATTGAACAAAAGTCCAACATAACTGAATTTGTTCACCATGAACTTGATCAGCAAGAAACATTATTTGTTAGGGAGTGGCTTCAGTTTGCCCTGCTATTAGGGGTGCACAAACATCAACCAAACCTGCAAAACCAAATTGATCTAAACCAGTTCAAACCAAGAATTATGGTTTAGAGTGGTTAATAGTTAGTTATGGTTTGACATTTTTTTAAATCGAATTTTTGGTTTGGTTATGGTTTAGAAAAATAAAAATCCAAGAAAATCAAACAGAACCGATAGTATAATAATACTACATATATTTTTCATATTTGTAAAATATTAGTTATGTGCCATATAGTCATTATTATGCAGCTATACCCTAATATTACTTGTAGAATTTTTAGGATCAAATGCCAAATTCAATTCGGAAGAGAGTTGTTTTGGACAAATGAACTCTCTCAAAGGCTATGATTGAGCAAAGATCCATCCTACAAATTAATAATTCGTGTTTTAAATTTTTTATTAAGACATTGTATTAAAATTTGAGATTTTTGAGAATATTTTGGGTTGTTATTTTGAAACTTAAGGACTTTGTCATTATTATTATTATTATTATTATTATATTAGGAATAATTGCAAATTTGGTGTTTGAACTTGTCAGTTTTTTTTATTTGAGTCTCTAATCTTTTTTTTTTTTTTTGCAATCAAGTGTCTGAACTTTTGAAAACCATACCAATGTAGTGTCTCCGGCCGATTTGATGTTGACTGG